>JAULKM010024005.1:0-14030 GCA_032355605.1 Rubia tinctorum
AAAGTTATCGTTGGTCAAACATGGTATGAGAAAGTTGACCAAAAAGTGTGCAGCTTGAACTGGGACGGAGGGAGTAGCATACTTAATATGACGATCTAATTAAAACAGTCATTGAGTCGTTTCCCGAAGTTGTCCTCCTGTCTTTCTTCAGTGCAATACCTTGTTATGGGATCAGAACATGTAATAGAAGGTGCTTCCGAGCCAGTTTACTAAAAACGCTGACCATTGGCGTCATAAATATCCCTTTTTTTGTGCACTAGTGCCAATTCTACCTATAATGTAATGTAAAAGTCCGGTTTTGACATGTAATTAATGTCGGAAATGTTGGTATAATTCAACCATAAATAAAAAATTAAATTGAATAGATTTTTTAATAAAACCTTTCATAAAAATGAGAAAGTGTTGTGAATACAAAATACGGGTTAGTTTTGTCACAAAATATGTATTTTAGAACAAAGACTAGAGCTTGAAATCTGATAACACATGTGGTGGAGTTAGTTTTGTCGAGAATCGTGTACATTAGAGCTCTTTGGATTTCACCGCTTCTTTTGGAAGCAAATGTTTTGCTTCAAATAGATGTAATTAGTGCGATAAGGTTTTTAGTGTTAGTTAATGAACTAGTACAAGTATGACAGAGTCAAAGATCTCATTCTACTATGTATATTTCATCTATAAATACCAATGAATAGAGAGAAGACCGATGGAGACTCAATTACTCAATTTTATTCCTACCAAATAACATGGTATCAGAGCCATAACAAAATTCTTACCCTCTTTCTCCATCTCATTTACCTTCTCTTTTTCTTCACAAAATTCTTACATTTTCATTCCCGATGGCCACCTCCGGTGAAACAAACCCTTCCTCTGAAAGAAACTCTTCCGGCGACACCAATAGCAATTCTTTCGCCTCATCACCACAACAACAACCTGCAGCCTCGAGTTTTCACTCGGCTCAATCAATTACGAACATTCGTAACCAAATGCCACTCATTTTGGATCTCCAAAAGGTACAATATCATACCTGGGTCGAGCTCTTCCAAATCATAGCTCGGGCACACAATGTTTTGGACCACATCAAGGGCTCTTCTCGCCCAGCCGATGTCTCAGACGCAAAATGGAAGCAATGGGATGCCATTGTCCTTAGTTGGATCTATGGCACCATAAGTGATGATCTCCTTGTCACGGTCATCCAAACGGGTTCCAGCGCTCACGACACTTGGCTTCGCATCAAAGGTATTTTCCACGACAACCACACCGCCCGTGCTGCCGACCTCGAGAGTCGTTTCATCAACGCCTGACTAGATTCTTTTCCCTCTGTTTCCATGTACTGTCAGCACCTAAAATCACTAGCAGATCAACTCAGAGACGTCGACAGCCCTGCCAGCGACCAACGCCTTGTCCTACAGCTCATCAATGGATTGTCTGCTTCATTCGACACCGTTGGAAGCATTATTAGTTAGATGATACCATTGTCCTCCTTCTCTGTTGCTAGAACCATGCTTACCCGAGAAGAAATTTGCCAAAATCGCCCCACTGAAGGAACGCCGCCCTCATTGCCCGTGCCAGAACGAGAACAGCGCTGCTCGCCACTGAATCCGGCCATCAACGCTGCAGTAACAGCTGCTACCATGGTCGTGGAAGACGCAACACCAGCTCCAGTGGGGGATGCACTCATCAGCTCGACGACCGCAGACACCAAGGCTCCGCCGTTCCCCAGCCGTGGTACCCGCCGACGGGGAATTATTACTGGTCGGGTGGATGGTCTTCGCCGGCGGCACCACTGTGTCCTTACCCTACTGCTGCTCCAAGAGTAATTTCCCAAACAATTTTCTCACAAAATCTTGGACCAGGACACGCCCTTGCTGCGTCTGGAAAAATTAGTCGACAAATTGGGCCTCCTTCCCTTTTAGGCTCAGGTTCAACTTCTTTTGGGCAGCAGCCATATTTTTGTCAATTATCACCCAGCTCGCAGCAGCAGTATTCTGGCGATTTATCCCCAGCTTTCAGCACTATGTCACTTCAACAGCCTTTGGATAATTGGTACATGGACATCGGAGCATCCTCTCATCTGACCGCGGACTCACATATGCTTCGTACCTATTTTAATTCGAGCACTTATTACCTATCTATGTTGGCAATGGAAATAATATTCCTATTGTTGGTAAAGGTTTTGCGACCCTAAATACATCTCCACCATACTATTTGAAAAATATTTTACACACCCCTGATATTATCAAAATATTGTCTTTGTTCGCCAATTTACAATCGATAACAATGTTAGTGTGGAATTTGACCCCGTTGATTTTTTTTGTAAAGGATCTCACCATAGAGACAATCAAAACGAGATGTAATAGTCGTGGGGATCTGTACCCAGTCACTAGACAGCTAGCCACTGCCTTTATCACTTCTCAATCACCACCCTGGCATGCTAGACTCGGTCACCCAGGTGACCATGTCTTGGATATTCTCAGGCATCGAGATTCTCTTTTTAATAAAGCCAAATGTTCGACCCTTTGCTCTTCTTGTCAACTTTCTAAACATAAGCATCTTCCATTTTCACAATCTCACACTGTTACATTTCAACCGTTTGATATTTTTCATAGTGATATTTGGACATCTCCAATTTCTAGCACTAGTGGTTTTAAATATTATCTATTGTTTTTGGAGGATTTTTCCAATTTTATTTGGATATTTCCTCTCAAAAACAAGTCTAATGCATACTCCAAATTGGTGTTATGCCATAGTCAAAACACAATTTTATACTAATATCAAAACTTTTCAATGCGATAATGGTGGTGAGTGTGTGAACCAGTTTTTTTTACAAATTCTGTGAGATAAACGACATGTTAATGTGTTTTTTCTGTCCTCACACATCCTCTCAAAATGGAAAAGCCAAGCGAGGACTTCGCACTCTCAATGACATTAACCCTACTCTACTCACACATGCCTCCCTACCGCCTCATTTTTGGGTTGAAGCACTTCATATGGCCACAAATCTCCACAATATCCTACCTTCCAAAGCCATAAACAACAATACGCCAACCTATATCTTTTACCACCAACACCCCACATACTCCCATCTCCGAATTTTTGGTTGCCTATGCTATCCAAACACATCTGCCACCACTCCTCATAAATTAGCTCCTCGTTCTATTCCATGTCTCTACCCCAGACCCTCTTCAGATCATAGAGGCTCTTGTTCCTTGGTTCTCGGCTCACATCAAGTTATCACTTCCCGACACGCCGTGTTTGACAAAATGACATTTCCCTTCGCTAACCAACATAGGATGAACACTACGTCTAATAATGACGTCATTTCCTCTGACTTATCACCTCTCCTCCTTGACATATTCCACCAAATATCACCACCCCATGATCATTCCACTTCTATCGCTCCAAGACTGCCTCCGACAATCTCTCCATCAACACCTCCAGTCCCCCTCCCCACTACATATTCCAATCCCTTCCATCCCATCACTACCACCTCCCCGTCACTCAATGACCACTCGTAGTTAGGTCGGTATACATAAACCTAATTCCAAATACAATCTTCTAGCGTCCTCTTCAGTCTCTCCCCTCCCAACCTCCCCCATACATGCCCTGCAGGACCCTAACTGGCAAGCTGCCATGAAAGATGAATTTAGTGCTCTTATTAAAAATGATACTTGGGACATGGTTACAAGACTACCTGGTGCTAATATTATTCGTTGCATGTGGTTGTTTAAGCATAGGTACAGGTCTAATGGCACGCTGGAGAGGTACAAAACTCGTCTGGTTGTTAACGGAAAGTCTCAGCAAGTTGGGGTTGATTGTGATAAGATATTCAGTCCAGTGGTGAAACCAGCCACAATCCGGTTTATTCTTAGCATTACTTTATGTCGCTCATGACCTATTCACCAGTTTGACATAAAGAATGATTTCCTACATGGTGACTTGCATGAAACTGTATACATGTATCAGCCACCAGGTTTCTATGACATGTGCTGCCCTGATCATTAATGTCTTCCGCGTAAATAAATTTATGGCTTAAAGCAAGCACCTCGGACATGGTACCACCTATTTGCAACCTACCTCTCCAGGATTGGGTTCCATGGAAGTCATAATGTTCACTCACTGTTCATTCACTATTCACAGGGTGAGACAGCCTACTTTCTCTTATATGTCAATGATATTATTCTCACGCCTTCCTCTACTACTCTGCTACATCGCTTGACTACAATGCTTGGAAATTATTTTACCATGACAGATCTCGGCCCCTTGAGCTACTTTCTTGGCATTTTTGTTACCCGAACTCAGTCGGCATTATTCTTGTCACAACAAAAGTATGTCAGGGATATCATTGATCGTGCCAAGATGTCGTTGTGCAAGCCAGCTACTACACCTGTCGACACCAAAAACCAAGTTGGCTGCCGGGGTTGGACTTCCTCTTGCAGGGGCACTTCTGTACCTCACTTTCACGAGGTCGAATATTTCTTATGCTATCCAGAAGATCTGTCTTTTCATGCATGATCCAAGGGAACCGCACTTTCAGGCTCTTAAATGGATCATCTGATACATTCATAGAACCATTGATCTTGGTCTCCAGCTTCGGTCATCTTCCTCCTTAACTCTTACAGCATACTCTGACGCCGATAGGGCCGGATGCCCTGATTCTCGTAACTCCACTTCAGGGTATTGTGTGTATTTTGGTGACAACCTCATCTCATGGTCTTCTAAGCAACAACAGACGATTTCCAGATCAAGTGCTGAGGCTGAGTATAGAGGCGTCGCGAATGCTGTGGCTGAAACACGTTGGTTGCGTAACTTACTTTGCGAGTTGCGTGTATCCCTCCATCGAGCAAGAATTGTGTACAACGACAACGTCTCTGCTGTGTATCTCTCGTGCAATCCGGTTCAACATCGGTGTACCAAGCACGTAGAGATTGTTCTCCACTTTTTCCGCAAAAAGGTAGCTCTCGGCCAAGTTCGCATTCTTCATGTCCCGTCTGCTCATCAATATGCTGATATCTTCACTAAGGGTCTTCCATCTCCCCTATTCTTGGATTTCCGGTCTAGTCTCTGCATCTGCGGAGCTCCTGCTTCGACTACGGGGGCGTGTTAGTTAGTGAACTAGTACAAGTATGACACCGTCAAAGATTTAGAAGATTTCTACAATCTGGTCAAGATTATATGGTTAGGATAAAAATCTCATTGTACATTGTATATTTCATCTATAAATATCAATGATTGGAGAGAGGACCGATGGGGACTCAATTACTCAATTCTATTCCTACCAAATAACATGACATTCAAGATCTGGTCTCAAACTTTTGTAATCTTCGGATCCTTCTATGAGGGGCTTGGGTGACCAATTAACACCCCCCTCTTCGATGGCTTAAAAAAAATGTATGTAAGAGAGTAAATATTATGTGAATCAATGAATTGAATATTTATTCAGATATAAGTGTGTAGCGCAGCACCACTCATCTAATTGGAGGTAATTAACATGTCTAAAGTGTATGGTTGAATCCACACACAAATTATTACATTAAGGAAATTACATAAATTCATAATATATTCCCCAATTTGAGGCTCAATTACTGAAAACTTAACCCGCGATCTCTAATATGGAAGCAACAAATACAAAAGGAGTGTGATGAAGTAGCAAATTGTCCAAGGAGACAAGTTTAGAATTAACAAAATTACAAGTGATAATGTAAATAGCATTAATAAACCCAGTATGTTAATATTATGGGGCAAAGCAAGGGAATAAATGTCAGAGTCAAAGGATATCTTGGAGTGTATTTTGGTGACATACAGAGGGTAGGAAAAAATGGTGCAAAGCAATGGATTTATTTGACATTAATTGATTTATGGGGGTAAAAATGGTGTTGGTTTAGAAAAAATAGTGCAAGCATGCATTCCGCCAAGTGTAGGTTTGCATGGGAACTAATCAACAAGTGTTGGAATAGTGTGGGTTATAAATGAGGTTTTCTGTGAGTCTTTGATGTGTTTTACTCAAAAGAAAAGACAATCTCGAAGTTCAATCAAGTTTGAGGTGAACTGTATAGTTTCCAGTATGTGTATTCGATTTTTTTTTAATATTCAGATATGGAATGCTATCCCTCATATGTACAGGTTTTGAATTGCAGCTGTCTTCAAGATTTGAAACTTGCTCAAAATTTATGGTTTCATAAAAAATTTCAAACTTGCTCAAATTTTTTTATTGGTGTTATGTATTTTTTGTATCGCTGATGATCGATGCTAATTTGTAGGACAATGACGCCGTTCAACTCAACCAACATATCCGAAGATTTGAGCTCCTCCTCCTTTATGGCGAGTGTTCATGATAATGAAGGACTGGATCCTGCAACCCAGACAGGTACTTCTTCTCAATATCAGTAATTAATTTAGTATTCGAACTTAATTGATGATGGGTTTCAGTTTAATACTTTATGAACTCGATTTACACTACTTCTAACAATTGTTTTGGTGTGACAATTTAGATCCGGACGTGAAGGTGATAGCTCTATCTCCGCGCACACTTATGGACCCTAACAGGTTCGTGTGCGAAATCTGCAACAAGGGGTTCCTAAGGGAGCAGAACCTCCGGATGCACCATCGGGGCCACAATCTCCCCTGGAAGCTGGAGACAACGAAAAATAAGGAAAAAGTGAAAAGCGCTTATGTGTGTCCCGAAGAGACCTGTGCTCGTCACCATCCATCGAAAGCTCTAGGAGATCTATCAAGGATCAAGAAGCATTACAGCCGCAAGCATGGAGAAAAGAAGTGGAAATGCACGACGTGCCCAAAGGCTTACGCGGTCCTGGGGGATTTGAAAGCCCACTCGAAGACCTGTGGCGTGTCGGAGTATAAATGTGATTGTGGCACCGATTTCACCAGGTATAAATTATGTGTCTTTACTTTTATGTAAACGTTTTTTTTTCTTCTAAAGCTATATACTATTGTGGAAAAAATCCTTTTATTCTTCCGTGGATAATCAATGCCCGAGTGTTGATTTGAATCTTTTGCTCCCCCTTGTCGTACATGCATAATCAGAATTAAATGACAGCAACAATGTTCTTCTCCGTCCATTTATTAATCTTGATATGACCAGTACTTTTTAATTTTTAGTGCAAATTATTTTCTCCGGTGCTTGTGCATTTTAGTGGTTAACAAAGTATTGAATTCCTGTTTTTAGTTTGATCAAATCCAGTCCAGCCTAGAATCTGAAAACAAAGTACTGATCTTACAAGTGAGAGAGGACAAATGTAATCTTAATGTTATGACAGCAAATTGAATCTCTGTTCATACACTGTTACAGGAAAGACAGGTTCATCAATCACAAGGAATCCTGTGATGAGAAAAGAGCAACAATCAGCTCCCAATTGCTTCTTCACCCGCATGCGCAGAACCAGCCGCAAACATATCCATACCAGTTCGACTCCCAGGCTCAATTCCCTCAAACGGAAGCCTATAACTACCAAAACCAGTTTAACAATACTTTTGAAAACCCCCATATCCCATTATCCACCCCAACTTTCTACCAAGAGCATCAGGGGCTAATCCCCTCCTACTTCGACTCCATCCCGATCCCAAACCCAGCTTACCATTTCTCCACCACATCCCTCTTTCCGGCAACAACAAGTACTCTCAACCCTACCCTCTTTGTGAACAACATGCCGACAACATATTTCCCGGGTGGTTTGCAAAATGATTACCACTTACCGGGAACTACTTTTGGTCCAAGTGGTGATCAACTGTGCAGCAGTGGGGGTATCATAGGAGGAGGAGCATGCATCAATGGGAAAGATAAGGGAAACGGTGATGGTAATGTCAACTTCGACATGACAGGACTGCCACCTTTGCCGGAAAGCTTAGAGTTTCCATATGACCAGGAATAAGAATCGAAAGGAGCCGTCTGCCTTGAGTTGGTCTTAAGTGCTGTGTTCAATAAATAAGTTGCAATTTAATTTTTGATTTTCCTTTTTCATTAGAATGGGGATGTTTTGATTTCTGGGTACTTGGATTTCTCTATTATATGTATGCATCAATGAATTTAATGTTTTCTGTACCAAGAGGGATTATTTAATACCTCTGCTTTCATGTGCGATATCAATTATCTATCTGAATTTTCCGTTCCTTCCGTTCAAAATTAGATGAGAACTGTTTTTGGCCTTTAAAAATAAAGCACAGCTTGTGCAATTGTTCTGGCAATCTCAAACCCGTTCAAGCCTGGCATTCAGTTTTCTTAAATTGGCCGAAAAAATTAAGAAAACTGGGCACTCTTGTACGAAGGGTCCTCAAATGGCACTCTTGCATATAAAAGTGTTGTAAATGAGTTAACTTATATTGCAGCTTGTCCGAAGGGTGCTATAATGGCACTCTTGCTTAAACAACTGTTGTAAATCAGTAACATCATATTGCAGTATTGTAAATGAAATTTCTATCTAATGACCTTTTCTATTTGGATTTAAATGCAGGAACCCTTTGAAAGGACATTTCCAACAGGGTTTGGACAGCAAAACCCCTTTGGAAGCTCAATCTCACCGGCGTTCCACCGTGCAACCATCTTCTCCATTGAATTCATCAACCTCCTTCTCCACGCGACCCGAAACCTCATTCTCCGCCAAAGTTTCAACCTACACAACCATCGCTCCTTCTCCGCCTCTCCTTCTTTGCCGCCCTTCTCAGTCTTCGCCTCTTCTTTTTCTTCATTCCTTTGTCCAAATTGAACTCGATCTCACCGGTCATTCACAATTAAACTTCGATTTTGCATTGTCAAAACCAATGAATTTCACCATCGATTTCGTCTCTCTGGACCACTGCGATGTTCATCGTCGATTCGAGCCAAATTTTTCATTGAATCAGGTCGACTTCCAGCTCGGTTTCCGTCGAATTCAAGACGCTAGAAAGATGAAGAAACACGCTGATGGCTGCGAAATCCGGCTAAATTTAGGGTTCAAACCGGGCTAGGGTAAAATTGATATAGGGATATATTTGTAGGCAAGATACGGGTCGACCTAATATATAGGTTTTTTTGGGCTAAATAGTCATTGGGTTTTATCTTGAAATCCATCTGACTTAAAATAGATAAAGTCAACTAAAAATAATTAAAGCATTTAATTAAAATATTAAAACGTAAACATGAAATGAAAATGGTTAAACATCAAATTAAAATATTAACAAATTTTTTTAAATTTTAATGGCATCAAATTAATGAACGTGGTTAAACATTGAAGAAACGTTGTATTATATTAAGATATAAAAAATTAAAATCAAAACATTAAAAATATATACAAAGTGTGAAAATATTTTTAAAAGTATATTTAAAATACACTTATTTTTTAAATTTATAGTAAAATACCAAATTTTAAATACTAAAACATAAACGTTAAATAATTTTTTTTAAACATCGAATGTAAGATAAATAATTAAAATATTAAAAGTACATGTGAAGATTTAGGGAAAATTTAAAATATATTAATTTAATAACATCGAACGAAAGTAAAAATTGAATCGTTATCATAATTCTATAAAAATCCAACTGACAAAGTTTTGTGCGAGACCGTCTCACAGCGAGACCAATAATTAATGTCTAATATTTTGACGTTTAATAAGGGATGGGATTCCAAATATAATTTAAGAAAGTTTGGGAGAGAAAGGAGGAATTTTGGTGCAAATATCACTTTTTGGGGTTGCTGGACATAAATAATTGAGGATTTAATAATTCCAGGTAATAAGAATATCGCGGGTTAAGAATTCGGGTCGGAGAAATTCGCGGATCAATTTTCTACCCATTTCCGCGCAGTGCGCTTGTTTTTAATACCTAGCGTGATGTTTCATTTCCAATATTTGATGTTTTAGTCAAATCTTGTGATATTTTACGAGAAGTTTTTTTTCCTACTAAAATCATGATTTTAAAGTTAAATCTTAACATTTTAATGTAGATCTTGCGATATGTTAAAAATAATTCACACTTTACTTATTTTGACACTAGTGTGGGATAATTTACTATCTTAATTTTGAAGTTTTAACTAATGATTTTCTTTTTAATTGATGTGTTACCTTTTCATAATGAATATTGATTTTTCTTATCTTTAAATATTGAAATTTTATGCAATATATTTTTGTTGTTTCAATAGTGTGAATTGATTTTTTAAAGTTTGATATTTATGTTTCTTTTTTTAATATAAGATTTTTTAAAAATGTATTCTTGATGTTTTAAAAGTGTGAATTGATTTTGTTAACGTTTGATATTTATGTTTCTTTTTTAAATATAATATTTTTTTAATGTAATCTTGATGTTTTAAAGTGCGAATTGATTTTTTTAAAATTTTAATATTGATGTTTCTTATTTTAATATCAAATTATTTAATGTACTCTTGATAGTTCAATAATTTGAATTGATTTTTAAATTTCAATATTTATATTTTTGAAATTAGTGTCAAATTTTTATGCACATTTTAATTTATAAATTTATATATGTTTTTTTTGATATTTAACTATTTTAATGCGATATATTTTTTACTATATCTATTTGATGTTAGAAATATTTTATTTTGATGTTTATTTTTAATGTTTTCCTTTGTTTCTTGATTAATTTAGTTTGATGTATTTTTATTGATTTTTTAATATTCCAATATTTTGTGTACTTTTATTATTTTAACTTGACGTTTATAGATTCTAATTTGATGTTTTGTTTACGTTTTTTAGTTTGATGTATAAATATTTTAATTTGATATGTATTTTTTTTCACTTGATGTTTAACTATTAAATTTTGGTGTTTATTTGGTGTGAATCTTTTTTAGTTTAGTATATTTTTAGTGTTTTTATTTAATATTTAACTATTTACATTTGCATTTTAAATATTTTATGTTGATGTTTAACATTTTTATAATGATTTTTTAAATTATTTTCACTTATTTTTTATTTTCATTTCACAAAATTTTGTTTTAGGCAATCTAAACTTTAGTCCAGGGATTATTGTGTAATTATAAGAAGTTTCATTTGGGATGGGGTTTTCAAAAATATCTAGAAAAATTTAGGGACCAAACGTGCAATTATCAAAATACTATATAGCACACACAAAATCCGATTTTTCATTTTTCACTTTTTTCTCTTCCCGATCGGAAACCGCCATCGGCCTACGGTTTCCACCAATTTTCTGCTGGTTTTACACCGCAAATTCACCTGAAGTTCACCGATATCTACCGGTCTTCTCTGTCCACCAAAATTCTCTGCAATTCAACGCCGCGAAACCCTAGGCTCTACAATTCGACGTCGAAGCTGTGTTTCTTCTTCTTCTTGTTCCCGGCGGCAGTTACTGGCGGAACATAGCGGCAGCGTGGTGGAATACGTTCTCCAATTTGCGACTCCTGTTGAAGACAATCTCTTATTTGCTTTTGTTCGAGATTTACGACGAATTTCTCCGATTTTGACGAACCTTCTCTGATTTGCAATTCGATGAAACTTCTCCAGTTGTGATTTGACGAAACTTCTTTGGTTGCGATTTGAAGAAGCCTCTCCGGTTGTGTTGCTTTATTATTTTGTGGAGGAAGAATACGTAGGAATAGTTGTTTCAAGTAATGAATTCATTTCTCTATGCACTTGATTACTTTATCACGTGATTCCTTATTTTATGCATATTACTTGATTCCTTACTTTATGCACATTGAAATTTCCAAAGCATATTACAGATGACTTTTTTTTTAATAAACTTTGTAAAGGATATCGTATGTCTTGCTTTGTAACATGTGTATTTGCTTTGTAATGCTGAGATTGATATTTAATTTGACAAATTAAGTTTTGATGATATTTCATAATTTTCTGTTGATATTTTGCGAATTGTAATTGATGTTTGTGATTTTCAGTTTGATGTTGATATTTTGTTAGTTGTAGTTGATGTCTTATGATTTTTAGTTGATGTTTTGTTAGTAGTGGTTGATTTTTATTATTTTTATTTGTCAGTTGATGTTTTGTTAGTTGTAGTTGATTTTTTTCCTCTCATGTTAATGTTTTTCATTTTTCGGATGAGGTTTAACTGATAGAATTTGATGTTTGTAGCTTTGTGGGTGATATAGGTTGATGTTTGCATTTTTTCTCATGTTGATTTTTCATTTTCTTAGTGAAGATTAGGTGATAGGAGTTGATGTTTGTAATTTTTGGGTGATATTGGTTGATATTTGCAGTTGTTTTTAGAGATGTTTTACAATTTTCATAGTGAAGAATTTATACTCTTGAGATACCGTAGGTTTTTTGTTGATATTTTTAATTTTTTTCTCTCATGTTGATATTTTTCATTTTTCGGGTGAGTTTTAGTTGATATGAGTTGATGTTTTGTAATTTTGTTTTGGAGATATATGGGTTGATGAATTTTGATATTTTTTCCTAAAATCAGTTTAACAATATTTTTGAAAACCCCCACATCCCATTATCCACCCCAACTTTCTACCAAGAGCATCAGGGGCTAATGCCTTCCAACTTCGACTCCATCCCGATTCCCTACCCAGCTTACCATTTCTCCACCACATCCCTCTTATCGGCAACAAGAAGTACACTCAACCCTACCTTCTTGGTGAACAATATGCAGACAACATATTTCCCGGGTGCTTTGCAAAATGATTACCACTTACGGGGAACTACTTTTGGTCCAAGTGGTGATCAACTGTGCAGCAGTGGGGGTATTATAGGAGGAGGAGCATGCATCAATGGGAAAGATAACGGAAACGGTGATGGTAATGTCAACTTCGACATGACAGGACTGCTACCTTTTCCGGAAAGCTTAGAGGGTCCATATGACCAGGACTAACAAACTTCAGGGGTCAAAACATAAATATTTTACATTCAAGGTAAAATTTCAAAACGGTAAAAAAAACTTTAAGGGCTAATCTGCAAAATTTAAAAAAAAAACTACTTCTCCGGCAGCTCTTTCTTCTCTGGTGATAAAATATAAAAAATAAAATACTTTATTAATGGTGCATTGATATCACATCAATGACATATCTCATCAATGATGAGGGTTGCAATATATAGTGTTATAACAAACTAAAGTCTAACGGGAATATGATTCTAAGTTGATAAGGAAATTATCATCTATAACTAATTCTATGTGGTAACTACCATCTATAACCTTTACCTACAAGAGAAGGGATTTTTTATTTCCTTATCACCCTCCCTCAAGTTGGAGCATGATGATCAAGAATGCCCAATTTGATTATAAAATTGCTAATCAATAAAAATATCTTCCAGCAGCGATGCAGGCTTATTCAACAGCATCAGAACTGGAACCAGGAGTAGTCATTGGTGCATATCGGTGACACACACGATCGGCCGTACGGTAGGTTGGACGCGGCGGCACCTATGCTGCAGACGCGGCAGCGGATAGTGTACGAGCGGCGCGTTAAAAACACGCACGGTTAATCCAGGTAGGCACGGATAGCAAACGTTCACGGCAGCTGGAGAAGAAGTTGCGGCGACAGTCGACTGTGAAATCAACAAATCAGGTTGGTAGAGGCATAGTGGCATGTAAAGTCAGGCGGTGGGGCGTGAACGTCACTCGCCAGCAGTTCGGAGTAGTACGGATCGGGGCAACTGTTAAGCAGTTGCGATCGAAAAAATAGCAACCGGTAGGGCAGTCGATGATGTGGCAGCGCGTGTAGTGTAATGCGCGGCTTGACGACGGCGGCTCAAGCGGAGACAATAGTGGAATTTATTTAGGGTTTAGGTCTCACAATTTTTAGGCTCTGATACCATGATAAAATATAAAAGACTTTATTAATGGTGCATTAATCTCACATCAATGAAAGCTCTCATCAATGATGATGGTTACAATATATAGGGGTACAACACACCAAAATATAACGGGAATAGGATTCTAAGTCTATAAGGAAATTATCATCTATAACTAACTCTATAATGAAACTAATTCTATAAGGTAACTACCATCTGTAACCTTTCTCTGGAAAATCTTCCTTGGGAGGTCGTCGCCGTACCTCTCAAAGATACAATTTATAAGCCCTAAATGCTTACTAAATACAATTAAGTAGATA
>JAULKM010024013.1:0-14030 GCA_032355605.1 Rubia tinctorum
TTGCGATCGATCTCTGGCGTGATCCTATTGAGTCGCTGGAAATTCTGGCATTGTGGATTTTGTTTGAGCGACTGGGCCTTTTCAAGAACTTTGTCAACTTTATGTTTGCTCTGCACCCTTCAATAATGGGTAAATTTGCTGATGAGGCGGTGGCTTGCCTTAAATGTGTCAAGGACGGGGCGTTCTTTTTTGCTGCTGGGAGCAATGGCATTCCACTCACATCTAACCTTGTGAGTGGTAACATCTCTCTCCACTACTTTTACAAGAATCGGGCTGCCATGGAGAGGCAGCTTGCAAGGATTGTTTCAGAGGTTTGTGCCAAGGCCTTACCAGATATGATTGCAGATGCTATCACTAACCATGCAGCGTATGACGTTTGGGTCGAAGAGATGGCTGCCTTGGGTGCTGTTGCTGAGATCCCTGAAGGCAGTCATCAAGCAGGGTCACCAAGAGAGAAAAGGACCATGTTCGTCACGTTTTCAAGGGGGTATCCTGTTGATGAGGTTGAAGTGAGGGTTTTGTTCACTGCCCTTTTCGGGGTGGACTGCATCGAAGCCTTCTACATGCAGCAGCCCGTGAGCCCTGATGAGCAGCCGTTGTATGCTCGGATTGTTTTCAACAGCACTGCAATTGTTGATCGGATTCTCAACGGGTCTGAGAAAGCTAAACTCACAGTCAACAAGAAGCATCTCTGGCTGCGCAGATATGTGACCAAGCCCCGCCCCTCCACATAGACGAGGCCAGTCGCTGCAGCTTCTTGTCCATATCCCATGTCCCATGTCCCATGTCCTATGTCCAGAAATGTTGTCTTAGATTTCATGTTTGCAGTCTGTGTAATGATCTTGTTTGTGAGTCTGATTAAGTCCAGAATAAATGTGTGTGAATAAGTGTTGCTGCAGAAATAAGACACCATGAGTCTGTGCTTGTCTAGAATGGAGATGACAAGATGATGTAAAACCGCTTTGTTTTTCAATGTTTCCGCTGTGAATTTGTCCATTTGTAGTATCCTTTGTTGCAGATAAGACATCTTTGCCGCTAAAAATAATACTCCCACATTAAATTGCACATAATATTTTTCATGGTTTCTAACACAGATGTTTGACCGTTAATATATTTACCTACATATAAAATTGGTAATCAAAAAGTTATTTTTTGAAAACTGGTTGTTATGATACAACAATATTATTGTTTATATATCTATTTAAATTTAATCATTTTAAAATCATTTTAAAATTTTAAAATTTTGTGCAATTTAATTTGGTACGGTTAAACCGGTGATAAATAATTGCTGTGATGTAATGGTGGTTGCAATTTGGTTCATTCGGTAATTTCAGACGGAAAAGATAAGTTTAAATTTTTGAACGGTTTTGGTTCCACATTGACTGACTTCATCTATTAAACCGCCTAAAAAAGGAAGTGGATTTATCTTCTTTGATTAGAATTTTGCTATATAGATTTGAAATTTAAAAGAATCAAGCATAGATTTTTTCTTACTTATGGTGATATGCAATAGATGCTAGTACCAAAAATTTCACTAAATCTGCAATTTCAATTATAAGATAAAAGATTTATAAAATTTTATCATTTTGGTTATGCAGGTAATTAACTTCAATTATTAAATCACTTCAAAAAGAAAAAAAAAGAAGATATTTTCGTTTCCATCCGTTCATCTGCATATAACACACTATCTTTTTTGAGTTGATTCTTTTATATTGGTAAACTTTTTATTTTGGGCAAAATTCCTTTAATTTCATCCATTCATTCCCTTTATTACTTTCTAAATTCAATTCCATTCTCAGCCACAGGAAAACCCTACGTTTGCCGTCCTCTCTCTCTCTCTCCACTATCGCCGCATGGCCTTGTTCTTCAAATTTTCCCCATATTCCCATTAGGGGAGATGGGGAATAACAATTTATTTTAATTTATGTTCTATTTAATAAGTGTGATATTTATCTTCACAAATTTGTTTTATTCTTCGATTAGATCGTTGTGTTCATGATGATAACTCGATTTAGTTGTTCAAGTTGATGTATTGTTCTCGATCTGCTTTTTCAGATCGTGTGTTCGTAATTTTGTTTGTGATTTTAATTTTGAATCTCCATTAATTTGGATTCGTCAGATCTGTGTTTCTCAAGGTGTTTACAGTTTGGGCAACACAGATCATGGTTGTATCAAGTGGTGTTATAGTTGTAGAAGATCCCTATTTTGTACCGTGATATTGATGCGCTCCTCCCTGTCAAGTGGTCATGATTCTCGCGGGAAGCAAGTTAATATCCCCTAGGGTGATATTATGGTTTTTTTATTGGATATCTAATATGTAATAGTACAGACGATCAGTCTGGTTGACATGTAATTTAGATATCTTTGCAATATATTAGTTATTGCTAGAGGCTAGTTAGGTTGGATGTCAATTCCACTCATTGTAATCGCCGTTGAGCATTTTTCCCAACATCTTGGAATGATTAATTTTTCAAAAAAAAAATTCAATTCCATTCTCTACTATTTTATATAAAAAAATCAATTTCATTCACTCATTTTATTAATCTAAATCAAAACATATAAACATATGCTGCCATATACAAAGGAACAAAGCGAGCATGAAGTTCAATGTCACCCTTCGTCCCACTCAAAAGTTCGTATTTTTTTTCCATTTTTATCTGTATCAATCAAATGTTTGTATCTTACTTATTTTCTGATTTAGACTCAAATTTGTGTTAAAAATTTTATCAGATAATTTAAATCTCCTACTTATCATTACCATTGATGTCTATGCAAAAGGTAATAGGAACCTGGGATGGGGAGTATTTTGCCCTATGAATAAATGTTCATTTGAAGATTTGGTTCCGAAAATAGTAATACAAACGGGTAAAAGTGTTATCCCAGACAATAAAATGAACATTTGACACAAAATTTTGGAGAAAATGTCCAGAATGCGACCCTTTGAACTGGAATTTACAGTTTGATACCTGAATTTTTCAACTTGTTTTGAAAAGGTACTTTTTTTTTATTAATATCCTAAAAAGAAATTTTTTAGTTAAAAGTGGATACCAATGTGGCACAATTTTGATCCAAATTAGCATTCATTTTTGGCTGAAAAGTACCATTTTGAGACATAAATAAAAAAGTGTATATATTTAAAGGACAAATTCAAATTTTAAATACCAAACTGTAAATTTCGATTAAAAATGGGTATATTTTACACAATCTCCCCAAAAATTTGTAAGCTACACTACTACTACAAACTAAATCTAATGTAGTAACACTTTCCTTGTAACAATTGTTTAAAATGTTTCAATAACTTATATAGTGTTAGTTAAACTTTTGGCCTAAAAATTTAAAAGTGTTACGTTAGGTCTAATGTAATATCGCCTAAGATAATACTTGTAAAAATGTTACTTTAGGTGCTATTGTAACACTTTGAACCTATTTAACACTTTGAACCTATTGTAACACTTTTACAAGTATTACCTTATGCAATGTTACATTAGATTTAATTTAATACTTTTCAATATTTATGTAACACTTTTCAAAGGTTTAAGTAACACTTTATATGCTATTGTAACATTTTAAATAAGTGTTGCAAAGAAAGTGTTACGATAAATATAATTTTTAATTTTTAGCAGTGCTAGTTTTGAAAATGGCAAAGTCTTGGGAAAGACGGTCTTTCCGTAGACTTATGGAAATACGGGGTTTAATTATAATAATAAAAGGTAAAAGGTCTTTGTTGCAATATTAAAGTATTATTATGCAACGTGTATTAGTTATAAATTTTATAATCCGGTTCATACAACCTGAAAATTTTATCTTAATTTATTTTAATTTACACTTTAAACCTTGATTTTTCCATGACTTATGAAAAGACCATCTTTCCAGGTACGGAATCTTTGAAAATATGCTATCGGAAAATAACGGACCCAGTTTATCACTTAAATAGTTAAATTAGTCAAATGCCACCTCATTCTGGTGTAAAGTGGTGTTCAATGTAATCCATCTGTTCTCGTTTTAAACCGCACTCTCAATTTTTTTTACCGTATTTAAAGATTATATTTAATTATCGATACATCTAACTACATATAATAGTGAACAAAGTTTTTGGAAAGATCATCTTTCCGTGGATATATAGAAAAACTAGGTTAAAAATATTTGAGTTTTATAGATGTTCATACTCTACATTAATTGAAGTGAAACATTACATATTTAGATTAAGTTATGTAAGCTATATGTTTCTTATTTGTGTTTTCAGTTATTTTTTTTGTTGTCATTCTTCAGTTTTGAAACTGTACAGTACAGAACGTTATAACTTTATGTTGAAATATAGACATCATAAAATAGTGAAATTTAATAAAATTTGAGCTGATAAAATGTTTGGGGAAAGTGAAAGAAAACTGACTTTTTACCTTAAATGAGTGTGTGAGTTTACACAAAAGGTTATAACCCGAATTTGACCTGGATTTAAATTAGTTTGACCCGCAAATTTTTCATCTTTTTGTGTTAAAATTGCACTTGAATCCCTAATCTTTCCATAATTTATGAAAAGATCGTGTTTAAGAAACAAACTCATAATTGTGCCACATAAAAAAAAGTTAATATTTAGAAAATAAATGTCAAGATAAATCTAATAAGGTATCATATAATATTTTTATTATATATTAATTTAAATTTGCGATCAAAGTTTATAAATTTTGATATGGAAAAAATAAGTGTGCAATTTTATCTGGAGAGTGAGTACACTATTTTGCAATTGTTGTGTTTGTTTTCTCTACTTCATTTAACTTGAAATTGTTTTGTTTTTTTCTCTCTTTAAAATGTTCCTATTCCTTTCCTATTAATTTTTCTCAAATGTAAATTTAATTCAATATTAAATATTCCGTAATCCTCATTAAATTGAATTTCACCCTCCGTCCAATTTCAAGTAGTAATTTAACTAACTATTTATTTAATTAAAATTTCTTAATTTTGATCATAAAATTAAATTGGTATATAAGTATAAATACTATTATGTGATAACTTGTTTGATTCGTTATAACATATATTTTCAAAATATCCACATTTTAAAAGTTTTATTTATCTTAAATAAAAGATATTAAGAATCAAATATTTTTCAACTCAACTGTTGTAGAGTCCGTTTCTTGAAAGACGGTCTTTCTATAAGTCATGGAAAAATCAAGGTTTAAAGTGTAAATTAGAAGCAATGAAGATAAAATTTTCGGGTTGCATGAATCGAGTTATAAAATTTATAACTACTACACGTTGGATAATAAAACTTTAATATTGCAACAAAATATTAAAAAAGAGTGTAATTTAAAATATTACAAAAGGAGTAATTAGTATTTGAGTTAATTTGTATAACTTTTTTTCTTCACTTTGTTTGACAACTTTTCCTCAGAGTCACGTATGTTTGGTGCTACTATTAGTTGTTTTTTACAAACACTATTCTTTTGAAAATTAGAATAATGAAGAGGGTTGTAGTAGAGAAGTTTAGAGAAGTTTGACGCTGCTAATTACATGAGATGGAAAAAATAGGATATCTTTAAAAATAATTATGAGAAAGACTTGTATGAAATCTTATTACCATAATTTATGGTAAATTAAATAATAGATGAATTTTTTTATTAGACCGACTAACTATTAGATCAATGATGAAAAACCTCATTTTAATAGTTTTTAAGGTCAAATTATAATTATTTATACATTATAATACATTTTAATAAATTTTCAAAGCTATAGTATTCCCGTTGAAATAAAAGAAAACAAACATCAAATCACTACATCAATTATTAAATAACTCTATCTAACTATTAGTCGGTATAAAATAAAACTTTGTAATAAGAGATTAAACAAAGTTTTAAAAACTATAAAAACTCATATTATTATTTTTATCATAATTGTATTTAGATACTCCATCTCACCATAAAATTGATAAGAGGCGTGCATCTCAAAATGTTTGCATAAAATTATAATCTCATGCTGAGAGTATGCTTGCATAGAACAGCGGGATAAAGTTCATCACTTAATGTTGTGAAATGCCACATCATATACTCAATCCGTCCCAGACCAAATTTCACAAAATATTTTTTACGATATTCAATAAACATGTTTGACCGTTAATATGTTTAACTACGTATAATAACCATAAATAAAAAATTTATATTTAGAAATTATTTACTACAATAAATTCAACAAGATCATATACGATAATATTATTGTTTAATATCTATTTAAATACGTGGTCAAAGTTTGACAGTGTTAACTATCAAATAGTAAGTGTGCAGTTTAGTTTGAAACACATTGAGTACGAGAATAAAGAGCTGTTGACAGTCTGTTTCTTTGTTTTTACTAGTTTCTTTTCTCAATTTAACCATTTTGGGTGTTTCTTTGTCTCGAAATTGTTCCAATGTTCCTCTAGCGTTTCTCTTCATTTCTCATATTTAAGCTTAATTTTAAATTGAAATTCTGTGATGATCATTGTCTTAAACTAGATTAATATATTATTTTATTTATATTACTCCTTCCGTTCCAATAAAAATGACACATTTACATTTTTCAAGTCAAACTTTATAAACTGTGACCCTAAATATAATTAAATATAATAAAAATTATCATGTGAGATATTGTTAGATTTATCTTAATATCTATTTTCTAAATATCAAATTTATATTCAAAATGGTTATATGTATCTAGAGATATTAATGGTCAAACAAAGATCTTTGAAAATCGTGAAAAAGTAAATGTGTCATTTTTGCTGGAACAGATGATAAACCTTTATTTTTTTACTGGATGGGTCATATATGTTTTTCGCTCCTAGTAATTTTTCTTCGCACAAATACTAATCTTAGGAAAATAATAATACTCCCTCCGTTTTAGGGGAATCTGCACACTTTCCTTTTTAGGTTATCCCAAGTAAATCTGCATACTTTCCATTTTAGAGAAAAACTCATCTAACAAAAGACTTTGTTGAAGGAGAAGGCTGGTCGATTGAAGGAGGAGACGACGATTGAAGGAGGGGAAGATGATTGTTGAAAGGCAGTGGTGGAGGGAGTTGAGGAGGCGGCACAACGGGGGGAGTTGAGGAGGCGGCACAGCGGGAGGGGGGAGTTGAGAACGCGGAGTTGGGGAGGGAGTTGAGAACGCGACGCGGCGAAGGGAGTTGAGGAGACGTGGTGGAGAGAGTTGAGGAGGCGCGGCGGAAGGGTTGAGGAGGAGGCAGTAGAGGGAGTTGAGGAGGAGGTGCAACGGAAGGAGTTGAGGCGGTGCGGAGAAGGGAGTTAAGGAGGAGGTGGCGGTGGATAGAGTTGAGAAGGAGGTGGCGGAGGGGTTGAGGAGGAGGCAACAAAGAGAGTTGATGATGAGAGTTAGATCTAGGGGTTGTAAAAGGCAAGGGAAAGATGATCTTTTCACCAGGATCAAATCTGAAGAGAGATCTTCTCTCTTTGCAAATTTCCTTGGGACAGAGGGAGTAGCAGAGATGTTGAAATCAACTAATGAGGATGTATAATTACATTTTATTTTCCATATCAAAGGGCGAAACTCTCTTGTTAAGACCTTAATATCAAAATATCACAATTTTATTTTAAGCCGCCTAACCATTAGACAGATTATTTTTTAAACTAATAGACTAATGAAATAATTTAATAATTTTTAATGGAAATATATTGTATATATTAAATAAGAACAATCAACTTTTTGGCCATCTCCCTTAGCCATTTACAAACTTGTTTTTCTTTTTACAAATGAACTCTATTTCTATTATATCATGTCTATTCCTTCCTCCAGTTTCTCTTTCCATTTTGCTGCATTTCTCCATCTGCATTCAGTTTCAACCTGCAGTACCACAACCTCATCACTTAATTCCTCCTTCTTGAATATTCTTTTGTTCCTCTCAATCCATACTTTGTACAAAGTTGTTGTCCAGAGCATAAGCTTCTGATCCTTCCTTCTTCTTGCCACAATCAGTAACTTATTTTTCAAATCTCTCATGTCTGCTGAACCTTTTAAATTTAATTTATGCATTATCCCCCTCATATATTTGCAATCAACAAATAAGTGCTTCTCTCACTCAAGAAACATGACCTTTTACCTTGGTTTCAAAGGACCTTTTATCTCGGTTTTTAGTTCAAAAAAATTGAGTTAAAAAGTACATTAAGGCTGACATTGGCGTGCATAAGGCCCAAAGTCGGCCATAGTAAGAAGGCAGGCAGTGGGAGAGGAAATGCTGAGACTTCGACCTGGCCGACATTGTCTAAATAAGAGCGACGTAGCAAACGCTCGAAAGCGACATCGTGCACCATGGGGCATCCACGTCGTGTGTATGTTGACGTGGAATGCTGGCCAATATGACGTCATTTTGAATGGCCGACGTCGCCCAAAAAAATGACGCCGGTTTATGCGACGTCAGAAAGGTATCGTCTCTCCACCAGTTTGTGCGATGTCGCAGATTAATCATGGATACTTCGTTTCTCATACAATACTATGATATTAATATTTGTTGGTACAAACAATCATTCATCTATGGCCGTTACATATTATTTAATATTTGATAACTCGTGAAATGGTTAAACATCTCACAACAATCAGTTGTTCAATTAATGTGGAAAAGTTTGACATGTTAAAACCCACAAAACTATAATATATATTACAAATACAAATTACAATATACTAAAATACAAAAGGTTGATATGAATTTGAAACATTAATTGTATTGAACCTCCATTGTCAACGTTGTACGACATTAATACTGTCAGGGCAACTTTTGATATGACAAGTCCATCCATCTACATGCTGAAAGTCCATCGATAACTCTCTATCCTATTACAATCAATACACAGTAAAAAAAATCATGTTAGAATTGTTCAGTTACCAAATGAAATGCACATAATATGGTCATACGTAAATGACATCAATCTTAGCATGGAAAAAGTAACTGATATGCTTTAAAGCGACATCACATGCATGAATGATCAATGTCGCAAAGTCGGACTTGCTAGCGACGTCGGACATTCATAAATATTTCAATCATTTCCTTGACCCATGCGACGTCGGGCCTTATTCGAACCTTGTCGTACGGATCAATTAACTGTGACCGACGTCACACATTCAAACTGTGTTCATACGAAAATGTAATTAATGTCCACAATCAGCCCCAATCTAAGCCTTTTTTTTCTTACTCCTTACTACACATGGAATTATCTTGGAATCAAAATAATATATACAATATAACATGTAACACAATCATTATACTTCATAAAAAGTATTCAATCTTTGAGCAATGAGGAAAAAAATATAGAAGGTGTGGTAATAAAATTACTAAATGAACATGGAATGGATGGAAAACTACCTCAATTAATTTGAACCCGGTTATGCTCCATACTCAGACACTTGTTGATGTTTGAGAGAAGAAATTTGATCAAGCTCTTTAGTTTTTGTAATGGTGTGAAGGGAAAGGATGGTGTGGAGTTGTGTTCGGAGGAAGTGTGTTAGAGATGGGAAATGAGTGTTGGTGTTGAACATCATTGACATGAAATATGGTTTTGGGGAAATTTTGGTTCAAATTTTCATCTCAAAATTTTGGTTCCTGCTGGAAATTTTAGGTCGACCAACGTCGGTCCAAGGCTGGTTTTGAGTTCGTTAAATGTGATACACTTGCGACGTCGCACATGAGGGCCACAGTCTAATTTTGAAAAAGTGTTGTAAAATACTATGTTTTAAGATTGCGGCCCCTTCCGTCGACCCATTTTATGCCCAAATCGGAAACAACATTGTCCTCAAAATGTGAATAAAAATTTGTTATCTCCAATTTGGCATTTCGACTTCTCCCACCTTCTTGGAGGAAGCTAAGTGCAAAAATTTAAAAGTTCACCGGTTGTACCAAACTCGATTATGATCATCCTGAAAAGAAAAGTAATCATCCCTAATCGAACTTGTAATAACAAAGGGTAATAAAGAAATTGGTCTTATTCCATATAGACTTCCACAAGTTCTTCCGACTGACCCTTGTATAATTATAAGTAATTACCTATAATTTACTCCAGATCACGTACTAGCGCTTTCTAAAATCTTATGGAAGGAATTTTATTATCTTTTTATTTCATAAAAAACCAAGAATATAAAACTTCATGTGATTCTATGGAGTGGAAATTATCGTTCTTATAACGCTTATCGTAAGGGTGTTAATGGAATACTAATAAAATGATAGACGATTACCCCGGTTTGCGTCCCTCTTAGGCAGTACACATAATCTCAATATGAGAAATCTATCCTTATGTTCGGGTGCAAAGTTCTGAAGCATAGTGAACATGAAAGGAAGTTTGGGCCATAGTGTCATTTTTGGAAAGTTTCGCCATATACTGTCTGTGGAGATTTTGGATCGTTCCATTGACTTGTTCATGACCAAATCAGAACATCATGGTCTTAAAAATGTGAATTATATATGGGTATATCTAATTTTTCATTTTGACTTCTTCCACTTTCTTGGAGGGACCTAAGTGCAAAAATTAAAAAGTTCACCGACAGTCCCAAAATCGATTCCAATCATCCCGAAAGGGACTTATGCCATCCCTAGTCGAACTTATAATCCCCGAAAGTGATAAAGAAACGGGCACTATCCCACATCGACTTCCATAAGATCTTTGGATTAACACTTGTATATATAAGTAATCATCTAAAATTTATTCTAGACCCCGTACTAGCTATTTTAAAAAAATCAATGGATAGAATTTCATTATCTTTTTATTTCATAAAAATAAAAAATGTGTAGTTTTGTGTGATTCTATGTGGTGGAAATTATCGTTCTAATAACGCTCATCGTAAGGGTATTAATGGAATACTAATAAAAATTTGGGACGAATACCCTTGTTCGTTGATGCCTAAATCAGAACAACATGATTGTGACAATTTGAATTAGATAATTGGGCATCTCTAATTTTTCATTTTGACCTCTCTCACCTTCATGGAGAGACCTAAGTGTAAAAACTAAAAAGTTCACTGGTTGTGCTAAAATTGATTTTGATAGAAACAGACGTTGTAAAAGTTCATGGACATTTATAAATTTCAATTAGTAGTTTCTAATATATTATTAACCGTTATTAAAGTCAATTATATTTGTTTTGGTCAAATGCGGGCCTATGTGCTATACTAGTGGACTAAAATGGTGAGGCCCACATTGGGGTTAGCCGATGTCGGTCAAATGTCGGTAAGGTCAATTAACGTGCGACGTCGCTCATGCCGAGGCAAAATTCACAAGGGTTCCAAATGACTATATATATGGAGCCCACCTTCTAAATCACTTTGAACATTTAACTTTTCCTCTAATTCCAACAATCCTCGAACCACTCTTCTCAAAGGTATGGTTTCTAGATTTTTTTCCAGTACTTTCATTTTTGTATTTTCCTTAAATTTTTTATGTATATAGTGTGGGAATGAGTTTTATGTTTTATGTTTTGATGTTCATATGTATTAGGGTTCTAAGGTGTACACATTTTATTTCAATGTTATCCCCCGATTTTGTGTCTCCTTTTTTGGTTTAGGACCTTTAATTTCTCTGGTTTTCTGCGGTTGTTTATGTATTTCCTATGTTTGAATGCAACTTCGCTTGCCCTTCGATCCACCTTCGTTTTGTGCGATCATGCAACGTTGCTCATTCATATTTGTGTTATTTATTTCATGTACGAGACGTAGCATCCTTCGAGGTTAATAATTTTGTGTTACCGACAGGTGAGAGACGTCGCTCGTACATGTCGCCAAAGCCATTATTTTGGACAGACATGTATGTGCGACGCCTAGCCGAATTAAACGATTAATTAAACTGATTTTTATCGAACAAATTTCTATCTAACATTATATATTTCATCCATGGCAATATGAATTTAAGGAATCATGGCTAACAATGAAGGTTCGAATAGTCGTTTACCAATTGAGGTGAGCGTTTCTTTTTTTTAGATTACTACGTAAATTCCTTTTATTTGATTACTTATATTATTATTATTTAATTAGTAATAATTTTATTGACCAATGCCGATCCGTAGCAATTTGGATGAGGACCGTGCACAGACTTCATTCAACGATATCGTTCCCCATATTATCCTTACTTTGACCCAGATGAACTTGGGTTCAATTCCAATTTTGGTAGGTTCTACTCGTTACACATGTTTTATTGTTATTTTCAACTAACATTTTCTCTAGATTACTTTCATATACACTAACTTTGGCTTTCTGTTTATAATTTAGTACGTCTCGAGCTAGATCGTGGAACTCCTACCAAATGTCAAAACGCCTGTTGTCTTGAGGTGTGGCGAGAGATAGTATTACATGCACTACTCAGGGAACAGGAGGCTCCAGACCCTGACCCCAAAGGGTTTTAGTGAGTTTCTTGATGCAGAGGAATTGAGGGTTGGGGACACGCTTTACTTTGAGCTGTTAGATGGTTCTGGGTTGATAGTGTTCAATGTCATCATTCTTGGGTCCTAATTTTATTTTGATTGCTTAGAATTTGGAACAAACTATAACAAATTTATTAGAATTTGGAACATTTCTAACAATAAGTGTATTAGTTGAATATGATTTTTATATAATTTAATATTTAATCTTTAATCTATTTGTTGAATGTTATTTTAATGTTATTGAGTCCCATATTTAAGTTACCTTATGAGACAAAGCTTCAATATTACGATCATTCCCAAAACTAGAGAAGACGAGTGTGTAATGAATAATTTGTTTCAATCATTATGAAACTAGCATATATATTTTTCGACCACATTTTAAAAATATATTTGAACTGTTGACCGAATATTTCTCTCGGTGGAGGACATTTCGTACACAACCAAGAAAAATTGTGCTATTGGGTACTATTTATTGGTGTGAAAGTGACTTTTATTCATTTTGGTATTTTGCGGGCTCATTTGTTATGCTAGCGAGCTGAAATTGTCCGGCCCACATAAACGTGAGATGTCGATCATGGGTTGGTTGCTTGTCGCCTAAACTGATATAGGTGCAATGTCGCTGCATGCGAG
The DNA here is from genome assembly GCA_032355605.1 of Rubia tinctorum. Taxonomy (NCBI): domain Eukaryota; kingdom Viridiplantae; phylum Streptophyta; class Magnoliopsida; order Gentianales; family Rubiaceae; genus Rubia; species Rubia tinctorum. The sequence goes on from JAULKM010024013.1 coordinate 13,005, forward strand.
GGGGACATCAGAAGGGTCCAAAACGACATCGTTTAAAAAATGCTATAAATATGGAGTCCCTCATAATCAGTTCGAACTTTTGTTTCTAAGTTTCCCACAGTCTCCCACCCCCTCCTAGCTTCTCTATTGTTAAAGTTATGATGTTTTTACTTTTCTAAAACCTACATTTTTGTAATTACTTTACATTGTTCGATCTATGGTCTGTGAATGTGTTGTGTTTTTGTTTCTCTAGTTATTACTTAGATATGTATTAAGTTTCCTTAGATGTAAACCTAGGTACTATGTTTTGGTATGTTTTTGGACTTTTATTTTTAAAATTTCCGCTGTTAAAGCATCATTTTCCAAGGTTTCCGTAGCTCTCTATGATACCTACGATGTCGATACCTATTGGTTTCCAGTCGGTCTGTGCGAATGGTGTATGACGTCGTACATTCTTATTTCTAGTAATATGTTATTCTGTATGGGACGTCGCACCTTTGTCGGTTTGACCATTAGTATAACCGATTGGTTACCGAAGTCACATATTGATATGAGTATCAAAGGGATATATGGAAGGTGCATGTGAATGTACGACATTGTCATTGGAGTAAGTTTAAAATTTCAATCATAGATAAGTGGAAGGAGTATGGGAGGTCGTCGTCGTACCTCTCAAAGATGCTATTTTAAGCCATTTTTTCTTACTAAATACAACTAAGTAGATAATATGGCAAGCCGGGATCGTCCACAAAGACGGGGAATATTCTCAAGTGTTTGCTCATAAAATGGTAAATACTACGCTAGATACATAGATACGCATATATATAAAAGCACATAAAATGGGGGGTTTTTGGTTTGATTTTTCTAAGTTAACAATTTAAAGACAAGTTAAACTAACAAAGCATATGATTACTAAAACGAGATTAAATAAGGATTACGGAGTCTTGGGAGCAATTGACTTATACTTCCAAGTCTTCTATCTATCATTGACATATAACCTATTCAACACTTTTACTACTTGTTGTGAAGATAAATCTTCTATTCCTCTTT
>JAULKM010024024.1:0-14030 GCA_032355605.1 Rubia tinctorum
CTATCTACTTAGTTGTATTTAGTAAGCATATTGGGCTTAAAAATATTATCTTTGAGAGGTACGACGACGACCTCCCAGGAGGCTACCCTCGTGCTGAAGAGGTTTGGCACGAGGCTGCCAGTGAACAGTATCCTTTTTCCCTAGTTCCTTCTTTTTTTCTAGAAAAAATTTATTAACCAAAAATCCCAAGATCCTTTATCACACTCAAAAACACTTAAAAACTATCTACATAAAGATATCAAAACAGAGCAAGAAATAGCACGTATTTTTATTCGTCCTCACGATTTATTTCTCCCTTCATTTCAATAAAAAGAACCTACCGTTGGGTCCCCAAAGTCACCTTCATATATTCCACCCATGATTATATCATTGTGAAGAGGTCTCCACAATGTGCCATCCTTACCTTTGAGCATTTTGTTCACCATAGAGAGTGAATATTCATACCAAGTCAATGTCGAGTCCTTAGCTATTTCTTTGGGATTAGGAGGTGATCGATGATGTTTTAGATCCTCGCCACTCGCCACACACCACTAACCACTGCATGTTAGTGAGCATATAAAAACAATCCAAGATAGACAAGTAATCACTAACATTATTCAAAGCATAAGTCTAATCGACGTGATCATCATAATTGAAGATCAAGGTAGGATTTATTTCATCACTCACATACTCATCAAGACTATCATTATCTAGGCTATCTTCATCACTATCATTAAGAACTTCATCAAGGCAATGCTCATTATCAATCATGCAAGAGTTTTCACATTGAGAAAGTTCATAACACAAGGTTATGCCTTTGCACACAAGAGAGGGATTAGGTGAATTATGTTTGGATTTTATAAATATCAAACCCTACCTTATCAATGTTATCCTTTAGGGTTAGTGTTCCCAAATGAAGGTCTATCTTAGTCCTTGACGTTTTAAGAAAAGGTCTCCCCAATAAAATTGAAGGTGTACCACCATCGTGCGCTATGTTAAGGACATAGAAATCCGCCGGAAACACTATATTTCCTACTCTAACCATTACTTCCTTAACTAAACCTCGAGGGCTAGCTTGGGAGTTATCGACTAATTGGATTACTACCCTAGTTTTTTTATGTTCACCTATGTATAGGTTCTCATAAAGGCAAGAAGGGATTACAATAATAGATGCTACTAAATCAATAATAATCCCTCTATCCCACCAGTAATGGAATATTTACTTTTTCAAAGTAAAATTTTGTAAATTTTGACAATAATATAAATTAATATATATAAAATAAATTTATATGTGAGATATTGTTGAATTCATCTTAACATATATTTTCTAAATATCAATTTTTTTTTGCAGAATTGGTATATGTAGCTAGAGATATTGACGGTCAAACATTATCACTAAAGACCGCAAAAAAGAAGATATGCCCTTACTAGTAGGATGGATGGAGTATCATTTTTCACCAATTTACCACCTAAGGAAACATAAATTGAAAACATACCGAGTCATCACATTTCTTAGGCAAGTTCCTATGATTAAGAGTAGCCACTCCTCCTATTTTCAAGTTTCCTAACTTTGTAACTGGTTTGTTCCTCTTCTTAGTACATGCAACTTTAAAAAAATTATCACAAGAAGGAACATGATCAATTAAGTCCAAGAGTGGAACGCTAACCTCAGCCTTCTCGAAGATCATACGAATGTGCTCATCGATGGTTGATACCTTCAGCCTTCCCCTAAGTGCAATAGGGAAAAGAGGTGGATAATTTACCCTCACCTAGGGTGTGGGAGGCTCTATCAAGGATTTACCCTCACCTTAGGGGAAGGCCAAAGGTGACAACAAGTAAGACACACATTTTCAAAGTGTTCGAGAAGGTAGAGATTAGAATTCCTATCTTGGATTTCATTGAGCATGTTCCCTCTTATTCATTTTTTTTGAAAACATGTATGTACCAAGAATATGAATAAACTAACTAAGAAAGTAGGCTTATTGAAAATAGGAGGAGTAGTTACTCTAACTCATAGGAACTTTCCTAAGAAATGCGATGACCACATAATGTTTTCAATCTCTATTTCCTCAGGTGGTAAGCTAGTGAAAAATGCTACGGTTATTTGGTTGCATCTATTAATGTGATTCCTTTTATCCTTTATGAGAACCTTGACATAGCTGAACTTAAAGAAACTAAGGTAATTTTCCAACAAGCCGATCATTCACAAGCTATCCCTTAAGGAATAGTTAGGGATGTTATGGATATAGTAGGCAATTTAGTGTTTCCGGTAGAATTCTATGTCCTTGATGTAGTGCACGATGGTGCGCCCTCAATCCTATTGGGGTGACCTTTCCTAAACACGTCAAGGACTAAGATAGATATTCATTTGGGAACTATGACCCTAGAGGATAACATTGATATGATGAGGTTTGAAATTTATAAGCTAAGCTTGATTCACCGATTTCCTCTCTTATGAGCAATGTCATATCTCTTTGTGATGAACTTGTTCAATTGGATGACCCTCACATGATTAATGAGAACGAGTGCCTAGATGAATTCCTATATGAGGATGAGAGTGATGAGTAAAAAAATATCTTGAACTTCAATTATGATTACCATATTGATGATACTTATGCTATGATGCATTAATATTGATTGTGGATTGATTTTCTACGCTCACTAGCTTACAACGTTCTATAAAAAATGGGTAGGGCTTAAAAACTCCTGACCCCCTCCTACTCCCAAATACATGGCTAAGGACTCAACATTGGCTAATGATGGACATACTCTCTTCATGGTGAGCAAAGAGGATGAAGGTAAGGGTGATAGTTTGTGGAGACCCCTCTACAAAGATGTCATCAGGGGTGGAGTCGCGGATGGTGACTCTGGAGATCCAACGGTAGGGTTATTTTGAATAGAATGCATGAAGAATAAGTCGTGAGGACGACAATAAATATACGGTGTTTTTTCCTGTATTTACTTTGATATTCTTCATAGTTAGAATTTGTGTGTTTTTATGTAACAAAGGATTTTTGTTTGGAATTCTATATGCTTGTTAAATCTAAGACCGAGACTCATACTTTATGGTTAGGATAGAATAAGACTTCTTGTGTGAAAAAAGTAATAGAGAATGGAAAGAACCGGAGAAGCACATTTCATATTTTACTAAGACAACACGAGGCTATTAATGGCATGGCTTGTGTTAGATCAAGTCAGCATGAGGCTATCAATGGCACAGATCGTGCCATGCTGAGGATGGGGCAAAAATGCAGATTTTCAAAATTTCAATTTTTTAGCCAAAACATGCTTTTTTGGCCCATTAATTTTGCACATCTTTTATTCCTTAGGACTGTTGATATAAATAGTACTATTATAAACATCACCACCTTCCTTAGGAATTAATTAAGTGGTACTTTTTCCCTCTAAAGTTTCTCTTTTTACCTAGGCCATCTCTATCTCATTTGTACCTCTCTCCTAAACAACCCTCTTTTAGAGGAGCATGGATTTTCTGAAATTAAAGTTCATAGTACATTCCTCTATCCATAGGAATCATTTAATCCATTAAAGTCCCTCAAAAACACTCACTCTCACTTCATTTTTGGACAAACTCGAAAATTTGAAGCATTTTCTCTCAAAAATTAGCATTTTTTCTTCTTTTTGTGTGGATTTTTCATCTCTTAGCTTCAAACTCCGGGTAATCCTTTGATCCTTGTATTTATTTTCTTTCCTTAGCATAATTTTGGTTTGATAAGAACCATTAATTTAGAATATTTTTGGGGTGGCTTAGGAAATGTGGGTTATATGAATGATCTTGAATTGAACTAAGTTTGGGGGAATAGTATGATCTTTGTGTTGAGATGATATGATTTTCCATGTCTTAGTTATTTTGGAGGAATAACTCTAGCTTGAATGAACTTTGTGTTTAAATGACATGCTTTACAATATCTTGGTAATTTATAAGGATTAATCTTGTTGAATGATATTTGGTGCATATCCTTGTATATTCTTGCCATTTCCATATTCTTCTTGTTGTGATCGAATGGCTCCAAAGAGGAGTATGCTGAAAAAAGGAACAACTTCCTAGGGTGAAAAGGGAAGAATATGGCTAAGGTTGGGAGATAAGAGTCAACGACTTCCCTTCCTCCAAATCCCGCATTTGTGGTTGAAGAGTTAATGGGGTTGGCCAATATTTCTGGGGATGCGGCCCAAAGGCGGGGATACCTAAATAGTCAAAAGTGAGCCATTTTGGAGAGGAAGTTTGCATGCAAGGAAACCTTGGGAGCTCTAGGCCTACTCAAGCCCTTCATTTATTTGCTAGGAAGGATAGGCGTGGGGGGTTTCTTAGAGATGCATTCCAATACTTGTGTAAGGTGGAATTTGGATTTTTTGCGACCTTAGACCAAGAAACATTCAATGATAGGAGGAGGATCATCCATTTCCACTTGGATGACAAGGAGTACATGTTGGCACATCAGGAAATTGCATGAATTTTTGGGTGGAAATTTGGGAAGGAAGTTCTAAGGACTCACTAGCAAGAACTACCCTTTTAATTAAGAGCTTTTGGAAGAAACTTCATGGGCACAGAGAGGAGCACTTTGCCAAGAGAAACGCAATAGTCCACACTGCTTTACGGTATGTACAAAGGCTCTTATTCACGGGAGTATTTTCCCAAAGAGAGATCTTGCAATGCCCGAACCGGGAGATCCAAATCCTATGGGTGGTGACTATGAAAGGAAATATTTACCCCATGATGGTGGGGGCCTTCGTGGAATAATTCTTAGCTTCGACGAAGAAGAAAGGGGGTAAGATACCAATGAGAGGTATGGTCCGACTCTTAGCTCAGCATTTGGGACATTTACCCCATTCTCTACTTGCTTTAGCAAACTTAGGTCATTCGGGAATGAGGTACACTATGGAAAAACTAGCACAGGTTTCAATGATCGCTACCACCACCTTGGAGAACCCGTTCATTTTGGTTGCACGGTGACACTTTGGTTTGTAGCTTCATGGTTCTTCCATAACTAGAGCGCACCATCATAGAACAAGACACTTTATTGGAGAACTTATTTCTAGCACCCAATCCGCGGTTTGAGAGAGTCTTGTACAAAATCCAATCAAACCCGGACATGGACACTGAGGAGGAGAATGTTGAGATTCCATCTAGGGTACAACCTACCCACGGACCTCTTCCACAAACTGTGTGCCTTTGGGGAACAACTAGTGAGTTCTACCCAAATAGTGCAAGAGGTCGGTCATGCGGTAGAATGTGTGAGTTTACAAATGGAAGAGTTCGGAGTTAGGCTTGACACGATGGATAACACCATGAGAGAATGGTGAGCTATATTGGAGTCTATTGAATGGGAAGTGAAGGAGAAATTTGCCATTGTTGATGGGAGAGCCGATGTACAAGTGGAAGGAATGGAACAATTGATTGATATGTTGCATGCCTCAAATATATAAGGTTTTCGTGAACTCGTTCCCTATGAGAGGCAATAATTAAGGCAAAAAAATAGGAGAAGGAGCACGAGGTGAGAAGCTTCAGGGAGGGCCGTTCGGGGTCCCAAGAGTAAGTGTTACTACCTTTCCCTTCCTCACTAATAATTTCTATAGTTTAATTTCATTGGGGACATTTCAAGGTTCAAGTGTGACGGAGGGTGTAGTGAGAAACTTAGGAGTTTTCATTGAGATTCCTTTGTTTTTTTTGTTCTTTATGGTGTCATTTTTGTTTGGGGATGTTTTTGGGAAACTTTGGTGGTTTTGATCATATTCATGTAGCATGAAGCCCAACTTTGGGTCATTTTGTGCTACAAAAAATTGAAAAAAATATACTTGGCTAAGTAAAAAATCTGAAAGGGCGACTTGGGAAAAATTGGGAAAGGCCCAGATGGGTTGAAAAACCTATGAAAACAATGAGTATGCTGTGGAAAAAGGTGAGAGGTGAGCTCAACATGTATGTGAAGCTAGAATGAAAACCCATAAGGCTCCTAGGCCAAATGAGAGAAATTTAGAGAATATGAAAAATTTAAATTGAATATATCTTGGATTGTCATTGGAGGCTTCTTCGGTGGAGTAAGTTAGCTTCATACATACCCAATACACCATCCCTTTTTATTGGTTTGCTTCAGTGGGATGTGTTACTTTAGCTTCTTCGAGAAGAGTGAGAGTTTTGATATTCTTGCATCTTGAGGGAAACTATGGTAGATTAGGAATAAGTTTGAATGTATTAGTTAACTTATCATAGTATGATACTTTCCTCTTGGATCTTTGCTCGTTTATGTTTACTCGAGGGCGAGTAAAAGTTTAAGTGTGGGGGAATTGATCCGCACCTAAATGCATGCGTAATCAATGCATTTGACACGTTTGTTAATATGTTTTTGTTGGTTGATTGCTTGTTTTAGTTAGGTTAACATTACAAAGGGTTTGGATGATCGTTGTTGATTTTCTTATCTAAATCCCTAGTTTGTAGACTTAATTGGATCTAATGGACACCATATTCTCACGAGTGCATATATCTTCTTTTCTGAGTTTATTGGTGGGTTGCTTGAGAGCCCTTCAGCGTAATTTTCTACAAGGCCAATCGTGAGGGTCGTAGCAGACAGAATGCCTCGAGTCAAAATGTGGTAGTAGATGGAATCAAGCCGAGAAGAAGAAAGAAGTTGAGTACAAAAATTTAAGAGTTGGCGAGGTTGTGCCAGCCAACTCAATATGTTCCAACGGCCCTTGCTATGGACCGCTTAGTGCAACAAGGCCCATACCAAGGAAATAACCCATGCGGCTAAGTATGGGTGTCATTCCAAAGTCAATATTTTGAAGTCCAGCCTACGGGGTGCGAAGATTTGCACACCTTGCCATCATTTTGCATAGAAATCAACTCCTAGTCAACCACCAGCAAGGATAGACATGGCCCACACTGTTAAGAAGAGGAAAATCATGCACCCGGCCGACAGTCCGTGAAGATTCACAAGGCCTGTGTCATTTAACAAATCAATCAAGAGTCCCAACCAGCAGCCGGGACGAATTGCATGGCTGCGTACTCAGACCAGCCGAAAAGGAGTCCCAGCTAGCAGCTTGTGTTGAATGACATGGGCCATGCCAAGAAACTCCAACACGGGTCGTGTTTTATGGCACGAATCATGTCAAAGGATGCTAGGGTTTTCAGTAAATTTTGGTCCTTTTACAAGGTCCAATTCCCGACTACTAAAAATAGTATCCTATGTCTACTAGGGTTTAAGTTTGGAATTTTTTTCATTTTTATAAGAGTTTGTAGAGAGAGAAAGAGTAACCCTTCTTTCTATTTTCTTTACTTCTCCTTGTTTTGCCCAAGGGCATTGAATCTAGTGACATACTTGGGTTTAATGCTTAGAGAGTAGGGATTTAGCTTGGGGATCTATATTTTTGTTTATGACTTTGTAGTTATTTTTTGAGATTCTATATTTATCTATCCTTTTATCCTTATGAACTCATGTTGGCTTGTTCTTTACATTCTTGTTAATTGCATGATTGACACACATGGTTAGCTTACAACTTACTCTAATTTCATAATGGTGCATTTGTTGATATCCTGCGAGGAGTGAAACCTAGATGTAATAGGGGTAGCGATAGCCCAAGAATGTATGGTTGTATGCATGTGGTTCTCCGAGTCCATGATAGGATGACCGTACACTATTCTAGCTGGTATGTTGGCCCGAAGGGTTCCGGATAGAGATAACATAGTAGCAAACTAGGGTTAGCATATTTCATAGCCTCAGAGTCAATGATATGGTGCCTATACCTTTGCCTCTGTGGGCCCAGGGAAAAGAATTTGTAGTGGAGTGCCTGAGACATAACCGTATGGGGGAGAATCAGATATGCACAATAGGCAAATCCAATGTTGCACTCCCCTAACTACGGAAGCGGTGCTGATAGAAGAGTACTACAGCACCCCACGTGACAGGTATGGGGAAGTGTTGGCCATCGACCACACTACGTGGCACACACATTAGGATAGATTTGTATGGCTTGAAAGTGATTGAATCTAGGATCAAAATATACTACTAGTCATGTTATGCAAATATTCCCAAGTGTTACCGATATATAGTGGTATTCTCTTATATTCTCGCAAGCTTGTATTTGTTAGATAACCCCTCAAACATAACCTAATTGAAACATTAGTTATTCATGACACATTATCGGATTGACGATCCGATTGTCGCTTTGTATAGTTAATTGTTACATTTCTAGCATCTTTGTGGACGATCCCGGTCTTGCCACTATCTACCCCATAGGTAGTTTAGTATTAGAAACGGGAGTAACATTATAAATTTCATCTTTGATCTTTCAAGTCCTCTCCACAGGTTACCTAAACTGATGACCCCGCGGGAGGCGGATCACCACTCATTCTCCCAAGCTTGAGGAAAAAGTACAAGAACTTGCTTCCATGATGAAAGAGTTCATTAAAAGGGGAACACAACAAGTGAAGGTGTGTGATATTAGAAATCTTAATCATCCAACTGACACACGTTCGCAAGTGGTGGACAACTTTAAGAAGTTAAAGGCCTTGGACTTCAATGGTGGGAATAGGCAGTTTTCTAGGGGTTAACAAGAAGGGTTCATAGGGAACAAAGGTGGAGATCGAAAAGACCCCTATTAAAACTCCTTTAATCCTCGATACCATAACAATGAAAAATTCCGGTGGCTCGATGAAAACCAAGGGCAGAATTGTGGTGGACCACCTCAACACTACCCGAGGGGAGAAGGACCTTCCAACATTAGTGCTTCATTGTACAAGTCGGACTGGGAGGAGATTCTTGAGGCTATTGCACAATTACCGATGAAGAATGATATATTCGCAAAGCGAACGAGAAGGGAAATTTAGGAACTCAGCTTAAGTGACTTTTAAAGTATTAAGAACCTTGCAGTGCAAGTTAGTTAACATGCCACTTCAGTGAACCAGATAGAGGCTAGAGAATCTGGAAAACTACCCTTCCAAACCGAAGTGAATCCATGCAAAGGCATTGAATCCAATGATATAATTGGGTTCAATGCTTAGGGAATAGTTAATTAGCTTTGGGTAGTATTTTTATTCATGAATTGATTTTAGCCTTTTGAGATTTAGATTCTCCGATCTTTATGTCCTATAAATATTTGTGCTTGATTTATGCTTTCCTTTCTTTTGAGATTTATGCTATGCCATTATTATGTTGTATCCATGCATGTATGGTGGTGTAATATCATGCTAGACTTCATTTCTATCTTGGGAGTGTTAGATTATGGAGTAGGTTCAAGAACACCGAGGAGATGAGTGCATTCATGTTACCTTGAGAGAATATCTTTGCATGTCTAAAACTATAATTCTAATTGGTGAGTTGTTTTTAGAAATCACATGTTGGGCGGTCGATTCAGAAAATCCTTGCAAGGGAAAATCCTTGGCTTATCCCGATAGATAAGCATGATTATTTGTGGTAACTAGAGTTGTACCGACTCTAGAGTCATCACAAGGTATCAATTCTTTGTCTCTCTAGGTGTAGGAATTGAGATCCATATTTGAGTGTCCAGGATGTAATTCCCTTACTTTCATATCTAATGGTTTCGACCTACACGAAGGACTGTCCTTTTAGGCGGTCTTTGTTTCTCTAAGCAAGGGTGCATTAGCATAGGGAGTGAGATACTGGGGATGGTATGTGGAGTCATTGGATTAGAGTGCATCCCTAATTACGGAGAAGGTGAGATATGCATGTATTGGTGATAAGTATCTTTGTGTGATAGATGAAGAGAAATATCTAGCTATCTTCCCATTATGTGATGTAGGCGTAAGATAGTTTTATATGTTTATATGTGAATGAATCAAGGATAAGAGACATTTATCAATTATGTTATGCAAATACCCCCAAGTTCCAGTTTATATAGTTTATTATTGTGATTGCATGTCAGTAGTTGTTAGTACAAGTCCCCCCAGTGATTGTTTTACCAGATACGATTATTCATAACAAGTGGTCGGATTGATGACTCGATCATTTTTGTGTACAGTTAATTATTAGATCCTAACATCTCTGTGGACGACCCCGATACTTGCAAATATATACCATTCTTGGTAGCATAGTAGTAGGAATGGGAGCACCATATAGATTCTATCTTTGACCCTTAATACTTAGCCTCCATTAGTGTTTTCTAACAATGCTCAGGAGGGACGGGTCAAAGGATAAGAGATAGTAGTTAAGTAGGAGCCTTTAAAGGAGCTTCCCACCACCGAGGTAAGGGTCAACCGTTCGCCGCTGTTTCCTAGTGCTCTACGAAGAAGGGCAAAGGTGGCAACCAATGAAGCTCAAATATGTAAATTGTTTGACAAAGTTCAAGTTAGCATTCAAATTATATATTGATGTCATTGAATAAGGTTGAGGTTAGTTCCTTCATATGATAAATTCTTGAAACATTCTTGCACTAAAAGAAGGAACAAGAAAACTAGAAAAGTAGGTTAATTGAAAATAGGGGGATTGCCACTTCAGCTCATAAGAACACACCAAAAAAGTGTGATGGCCTTAGAATGTTTTCAATCCCTACTTTTTTTTGGAGGTAAATTGGTAAAGATTGATATGATTGACTTAGGGTGCCTCTATTAATGTTATACTATTTAGCCTATTTGAGAATCTTAACATGGGTAAAGTTAGGCACACCAGGGTGATTTTTCTACTAGCCAACCATTCCCAAGCTAGCCCTGGAGGTATAGTTAAGGATGTTATGGTTAGGGTAGATTATCTATTGTTCCCGTGGATTTATAGTCCTTGATGTAGTGCACGATGGAGGTGCACCCCAAATATTATTAGAGAGATCATCCTTAAAAACAAAAAGGAAAAAAAATAGATGTTCATTTGGGAAACCTAACCCTAGAGTATGACGTTGACAAGGTTGGGTTTGAAATATACAAGTATAAGCATGAACCACCGATTTCTTCTCTTGCATGTAATGGCTTAACCTTGTGTGATGAACATGTTAAATATGGTGATTCTTACATGATTGATGATGATGAGTGTCTTGGTGAGAATGATGAGAGAAAGTATACCTTGAACTTTGATTGTGATAATAAAGTTGATGACATCTATGCCATGCAAGATTTTAGTGATGATATTTCTATTATGGATTGGTTTCTATGCTCACTAACTTGCAGCGGTTGATGGAGAGTGACAAGGACTTAAAACCTCCTTGGCCACTTCCTAAACCCAAGAAAATGGCTAAGGATTCAACATTAACTAAGGATGGACATACACTCTCTATTGTGTCCAAAGAGAACAAAATTAAGGGTGACACTTTTTGGAGGTCTCTCTTCAAATATGCCATATTGGGTGGAGTAGCGGATGGCGACTCTAAAGACCCCATGGTAGGTTCATTTTAATTATAATGCATGAAGAATAATTCGTGTGGACGAAAATAGGTATACTACATTTTTCGTTGTTTTTTTGCGTTCTTGGTTGTTTATTTTTGCATGTTTGTGTGACAAAAGATTTTGTGTGGAATTATTGTTGATTTTCAAGTCTAAGATTAAGTCTCGTGTTTGTGGTTAGAAGGAAACATAATTTGGATGACAAAGTGTTAGAATAAGGAAGGTGATGGGGAGCACGGGTCATGTAATATACAAGGCTCATGTAAGATGAGTAAGGCGCAATGCCTTCATACGACACGATTTGTGCAATTCCTCGGTCCTGTTGCAGAATACTACAGTTGGGGCATAATTGATTTTTTTTACCAAAACACGCACTTTCGCCCCATTTGATTCCCCATATTTATTCTTCCCTGAGTTGGTTAATGTCAGTGGTAGTATACCAAATTTTAAAACTTTCTTTGAGCATTAATCTATAAAAGCTTATACTCCAAAATTTTCTATTTTTGCCTAAACCATTTCTACCCCCTTTTGCATTTCTCATAAACAACCCATTTTTAGAAGATCTTTGATACTATGAATCTGAAATCAGAGTACCTTCTCCCATCTATAACGGTCATTTAACCCACAATAATTACTTCAAAAACATCCATCCTCATTTCACAAGCTGAGGAATTCAAAAATTGTAAACTTCTTCTTGTGTGATTCTCAGCTTTTAGCCTCCAATTTTGGGTAAAATTTTGAACTTTGTGTTTCCTTACTTTCTTTAGCATGATTACGTTGTATGTGGGAAGCATCAATTAAATTTTTAAAAATATTTTTAAGGAAGTATGTGGGTTATATCCATGTTTTCGTGTCTATGTGTGGGGGAATTTTATGATCCATATGTTGAGATGAAATAATTTGCCAAATGTTCGGTGTTCAGGAAGAATGGTTCTTGTTAAATGATATTTGATGCATTTACTTGTGCATTATTTCCATTACCATCTTTCTTTTATTGTGGTAGAATGGGTCCTAAAGGAGTAGGCCAGAGAAAAGAACAACTTCCCAAAGTGATAATGGGAAGGAGGTCAGCTTAAGTTGGGAGACAAGATCCGACTACTACCGTTCCCCCTAACCCTGCCGTTATTGTTGATGATTTCATGGGATTGGCCAATTTTACTGGAAGTGCGGCAAAAAATGGAAGTATTTCAATAGACCAAAGAGGACCATCTTGGAGACAAATTTTCCATACAAGCAGACCTTGGTAATACGAGGCTTACTCAAAATTGTCACCTATTAGCTAGGTCTTATAGGCCTAGAAAGCTTCGTGGATATGCACTCCAAGACATGTTAGTGATTCACTCCCAGTTGGTGACAGGTTCGACTGGGCCTCTTGCTACCAAGGGAATAGTTACGTACTTAGGAGTTCCAACAAGATTCCTTTGTGTTTTGGTGTTAGTGTGTTATTGATTATTATCATTGTAGTATGAACTCCACATTTGGGACATTTTGTGCTGCAAAAAAATCAAAATTGAAGGGGGGAAAATAGGTTAAATTGAAACCGAATGGGCGACTTAGGTAACAATGAAAAAGGCCCGGATAGGTTGAAAAACATATGAAAAGGGGAGAGGCCATAGTTTCAGAAAAGGTGATAAGTGAGGAAATATTTGTGGGATGCTAGGATGAAAACCTGAAAGGGCATATAGGAAAAATGAGAGAAATTAAAATATCATTTGGTTGTCTTTTGGAAGATCTTTTGGTAGAGTATTTTAGCTTCACACTCATTTTTATGAACGTCACTTTCTGGTTGGTATGATTGGTTGGATAAGTTATCTTAGCTTCTTTGGGGAGTGAAATTTATGATATTCTTACATCTTTAGGGAAAGTAAGGTAGTCTAGGAAAAAATGTTAAATGTCTTGGGGAAATCTTTGCATGCTATATTCTGCTTAGATATTTTCTCGTTCCTGTTTACCCAAGGATGAGTAAATGTTTAAGTGTGAACGAATTGATTTGCACATGGAAGCATGTGTTAACCTATCAATTTAGCACTTATTAGTATCTTTTGTGTGGTTGATTGCTAGGTTTAGTTGGGTTTACATCACAAGGGGATTGAATAGCCTTTGTTGGTTTTCTTTCTTAAATCCATCATTTTTTAGATTTATATAGATATATTGGATGTTATGTCCTTACAGGCATCTAAATTCTATTTTGTGAGCTTCATTGTAGATCGCTCGTAAGCACTTTGGGGTAGAAGGCCATTCGCAAGAATGGTAGTAGATATTTGAAGGTCATTCCCAAGGATAGTAGTAGACCAAAGGCCACACCTTTATTTTGGTAGCTGATACAAGTTCTCCGAAGAGAAAAGAGTTGAAACTCGAACAAATTTGAAGACTGGTACGGTCATGCTCTTTTGCACGACCTAAGCCAGCCAATATCGTGGTGCAACTAAGTAAGGGTGTGGGTCATGTCTTTTTGCTCAGATCTTATCATTATGTTGGCTCTTGCTATTAAGTATAGGCACAGGTCATGCCCTTTTGCATGACCCGTGCACCTCGAAGATCAAGATTAAAGACCCATCCTGCACCCCTCGGGGATTCGCATGGCTGATAAGACGTCAAATGCATGTGTTTTCCGAAGCATTTAACATCTCTTGTGTTACGTTTTTGTTGCAAGATTGCTAGATTTAGGTAGGTTTACATCATAAGGGGTTTAGATGACCGTTTTCGGTTTTTGTAT
>JAULKM010024035.1:0-14029 GCA_032355605.1 Rubia tinctorum
GGTTGGGCGAGATTCCCATTTGGTTAAAGATCCAATATTCCGCAATCCAGAGTCTTCGCAAGGAGATTCATATCAGATCCAGCCCTTTACAACCTCAAAGGGTGCTTCAACGAAGGCTTATTGAAAGGAATCAAACATCAGTGGTTGATAGAATGGCAAAACATTCCAGCTGGGGATGCTTCATGAGAAGATGAAAGTTTCATTTCTAATCAGTTTCCACTCTTTAAAGCTCGAGGACAAACTTAATTTCAATGGGAGGGAGTGTTATGTATGGACTTATGGACAAATAAAAGGGAGGTTAGGGGCTAATGCGTAGAAAAGTGGTTAGAAAGTGTGCAACAGAAGAAAGGTGGCCGGAAGGCATTTTGGAGGGAAGAAGCCGAATTCCTTTAGGAGTTTGTTAGCAAGTTTAAGCTGGATTAAATAGGAGCTAGTTGGGCAGTTTGAGGGGAACATTTTTGCAATTCTGAAGCTCCCGAGCTAAGAAAATCCCCATCCCAACCATATTGTTCTTCCTCATCTTATTATGAACATTCTCAGCCTTCAAAAGCAGCAATATCAATCCGTTTTTCTTCTTTAAATTATTTTTTAATCCCTGAGAACGTTACCCTGAACTTGGCACAGTTATGAGCACATGACAAGAGATGAAATAAGCCCACGGTTAATACGGCCCATTCGCTTGGGAAATAAAAGGAAGACAGTTGGGTAAACCGGGAAAGGAAAACGAAAGTTGAAGAAGGAAGGTTGGGAGCTATGGTTTTATAATTGGAAGTTGTTAGGGATTCGGTTGTGCATATGGCCAGTATAAAAGATAGGAATCAACCTGCATTAGCTATGGGTTAGGAAGCTGATCAAAAGCATCTTCTTCTTCTTTCTCCCAAAATATTTCACCCTCTCTCATCTAAATCTGAAAATCTCAGCACCCTGAGTTTCTTTTTCTGCTTTTACATTATTTTTCTTTTAAATTCTTTACATTTGGTATTAAAGCTGTTGTATACTTAGAAACAATGGCCGAAAACACAAGGATGAAGTTACTGAATAGGTATCTCGAAGATCTAGAAACAAGGATGGCAGAAAGTTGCAGAATGAGAGTTCTAGGACTTCATCGATCGGTTGCAGAGCAAAATGAAGGATGCTGGAAAAATCGCAGGGAGAAGGATAGGATGCCTCTTCCACACCTTTACTTGGGACTTCGGTTAAGGTACTCTCTGAATCTCCTCTTGAGAATAGGACTAAGGCTCATCCTCCTGGTATAAACTATCCTAGAACTGTGAATAATGATGAAGTTTATCCTAAGAATTGGAGATCCGTGGTTGGAAGAAGTTGTGGAAATTTACAATCTAAGGTTGAATTGATTTCATTCTGTGGAAACAAACCTAAAGAATGGCTAAGACTTTGTGAGAAAATTTATAATTTCTTTCAAACACTGGAGATAGATAAAGTTGATGTAGTGGAGGTTTACTTGGAGAGAAAGGCAGCTGTATGGTTTCAGCCTGAGAAAAGTATTAGGCCTTTTAATAGCTGGAAGGAGTTTTATACAGTTGTCATCAAGAGGTTCTCTAAGGTTGGGATTAAAGATCAAATCAAGGAATTTAACAAGTTATCTCATAGATCTTCAATTACAGAATGCCATGAGGTTTTTGAAGATTTGAAATTTGTGTTGATTAATAACAATCCTTATATGCCTTAACTTTATTTTGTGTCTAGCTTCATTAGCGGATTAAAAGAGGAGCTTAAGCCAATGGTTAAACTGTTCAGATCTATCACACCACAGAATACAGTTGAGATAGCTATACTGCATGATCTTAATCTGGAAATGATTCATAAGAAATAGAAAAAGGTTGTTGTCAGTTGTTTATTTCCTCATAGAGGAACAAATGTTAAAGCAAAAGGGAAGTGTAAGGGTGCAATTAATGATAGAAGGACTAGTGGTGATGGCTTTAAAAAGAATCGGTCCCCATGAACTAGAGTTCAGAAGTGAGAATCAATTGTGTTTTAAGTGCGGTAAGAAGTTCAGTCACGGGTATATGTGTAAGTAAAAACAAATTCACCATATAAATAGTATGGAGAATTCAGATTCTGAGAAAATATTTGTGGTTTAAGCAAACTATGATGAACTAATGCAATTGGAGGATTCTGATCATTATTATTGAACACAACCGGAGACTGTTCCAGGGCTAATACTATTAAGCTTTATGGTTATATTGGGGATTTAGGAATTTCTGTGCTCTTTGACACAGGTAGTACAAATAGTTTTATGGACCCTTGGGTAGTTAAAGAAATGAAATCGGAGGAGATCTCCAACAAACCGTTTGTTTTGATCGTTGTAGATGGCAGTAAGGTTAAGGGATAAACATACTACCCTGAGGTCCCTTGGAGAATTCAGGGCCCTCAGTTCACTTTCAATTTCAAAAGCATGCCCTAAGGTGGTTTGGATGTTATTTTGGGTGTTGATTGGATGAAGCACCGCAGTCTTATAGCCTTTGATTTTAGGAATGATAATATTTCCATCAACAGTCAAGGATCACAGGACATACTCTATGATTATTGTGATCAAACTGGTTTACAGCTACTAAGAGGTTATGAGGCAAGGGAAATCTTTGAATACAAGAAAAGAAAGGCACTATATGCTCATATGATGAGATCAGAAACTGCAGAGGAGCTGAACTGTTGATCTGCTCAGCAGACCAGGAAGACAAACTGGGAAACACTGATGGGGAATTGTATTCCTGATTTTGATCCTTTTGAAGTTCCTAAAGAGTTAATTAAGGTTTTACAAGAATTTTCTGATATTTTACAAATTCCAAACACTCTATCCCCCGGAGAGAGTGCTTGACCATCAGATTTTGTTTAAAACTTGGTTCTAAACCTTTTAAGCTAAAACCATACAGGAATCTAAATGCACACAAATAAAAGGCTTGTTTACTTGTGAGAAAGAATTGTTGGCCTTAGTCATGGCAGTTGAGAAATGAAAGCACTATTTGGTGGGAAATAGGTTCATTATAAAGACAGACCACCAGAGCCTAAAGTATTTGTACGAACATAAGTTGCATAGTGTCATTCAACATAAATGGATCCCTAAATTGTTGGCATTGAGCTTTGAAACACAATACAAAACTTGAAAATCAAGTATAGTGGCTTCCAGGAAACTAAGGCCTCAAGACAAGTAGCAAAAAAAAAAGAAGTTTTCAATCAGGATGGAGTGAAGGAAGTTCAGGATGACACATTGAAAAAGATGATGTGGTCTGGGATCAGAAGATGTTATAACTATGGAAGACATGGACCACTTTGAGTTCTTGATGGAACATCAAATAAGTTCAAGAATTAAGGATGACCAGAAGCTATCACCAATACAATTACCAAATGCCAAAAGATCAGTTGTGTTTAGTCAATGAGACAGAAAATAAGGATCAAGTCTGCTTCAGGAGGGGAGAGGTTAATGCTATAACATTGATCCCTACATGGATACAACAAATTGAGCAAAGGTATGAGATGATCTTATGGCTCAACAACACATTGTAGCCTTTTCCATTTACTAGAATAAGAAATCTGAGTTCACTTATATCAGTGGAACACGAAAGGGAAATAAGAAAATCCATGTTGGTGATGTTGGTAATACAAAACAACAAATCCTACAATCCTTGCAGTCATCAGCTTTTGGAGGCCACTCTAGGCAAAATGCAACCATTAAAAGGGTAATTTTTATAATCTTTTACTAGCCTAACATTAAATCAGATATATTGGAGTTTATTAGAGCCAAGAAGTTTGCAAAAGGAATAAGGTGGAGCCCTATGGAAATCCAGCCATACTACAACCTTTTAAAAAATAATATATCCAAAAGGGTAACCAACTTGTGACATAAGGGGAAACATTATTTGTACTCCCTCTGATCGATTTGAACATGCACATTTTGACTTTCAACATTTAATTTGAAAAATGTTTGATCTTTGGTGTATACCTAGCCCATAAGCTAAATGTTGCTGGCCTTTAGGCCCAGCCCAATGTTCAGCCAAGAATAAATGAAGGCAGAATGTACAATGTCCAACCCAGTGTCCATGTTAACCGTGAACCGTTAAAGGCGGAACCATGTCCAAAAGGACTTAGTCATGGACTGAGAAAGATGGAATCACGACTAACACTTAACCACAAACCAAGATTGTAGTGACCATGATTCAAACACAATACAACCTACAACCTTAAACCCCAGTAAAACGAAGCCGCGATTACAATCACATATATACAAGGAGAGCAACACTGGCTCAGGTAAGTGAGACTGAACTGAGAAATTCTAATTCTCTAAAGGAAAAGCACTAACTTGATCGTCATAGCCTTTTCCTCAGAATTACTTTCGGGATCTGTTTTGCAGGAAGGGACGTTTTACGGTGAACAACTGTTATTTTTCTTGGTCGGGAATACCACATCTTTGGCGTCGTCTGTGGGGATCGAACCCACGACCATGTGATTAAAAGCCACGACCATTGTCTCATGGAGCAAAAGTTTAGATCGAGTAGCAGGAATACTTCCCTCTACCATTAAGTCATGGCTTCGCAGGGGAAGTTTGGAATGAGAATAACTAATATGCCCCCATTTTCTTAGGGGGCTCCAAGGCGTTTGAGGATCCACCAATTCGGTCTTTTTTTTGTTCTTAATTGAGAAGTATCAGTAGCATTGCTAACAGCTACCTCTCCACTTTCATTGGCTATAATCTCAGTGGTTATTAGCTGAGAATTTCCTTCTGCAACATTCTACTGTGAGACAACAGTTGCAGTGTTGTCGAGGGTTTGAGTAGGCGAAGCTTCGGGCTCCTCATTTTCGCCATCAGAAAAGAATATCCTCTCAACGAGATGCTTAGCTAAATCTATATCTGCAATCCAGTGTACAAAACAAATTAGACGAATGCACAAAGATGATAGGACTATGAGAAGTAAGAGAGAAAAAAACTAGGAGAAGGGAAAACGATAAGATAACGACATACAAACACCTTCACTCTCAGAATCAGCATAGCGAAGCCAGATCGAATGTTTGCTGAGTGTTAAGACAACCTTGGACTCAACATTAAGACAACCCCCTGCCTTAGGAAGCTTAGATTTGGGAACATTATAGTTCCAAACCAGCAAAGTTGGTTCGCTTCCAATACCAAGTTTTAAAAAGAAATGTCTTTTACGCCCCACACCACATTTATTAGGAAACCCACTCACAAACTCAACATTGGGAATTAATGGATAGAGGTTGAATTATTTAGAAGAATTTTCAACCTTGCAAAGCTGATAAAGGCTGCAAAATAGGTCAACTGAAAAAGGGATTTGAGCTGCCTCGCAGACATGATAAAAAACAACGATGATCGATACAACCTTAGGGTGTAGCTGAGATAAGGCGACCCGATAATCCGAGAGTAAATCTATGATGTGCTGAGAAAGAGGAAAAGCAAGTCCAAATTTAAGGTAATTTAGATAACAAGAGATGACTCCATGAGGAAGAGTGCGAACACTCTCAGAGCTATCAGGGGCCTTAAGCTCGTAGGAGGACAAAAAAGGAAAACTATTTTTTAAATTGTCTAGGTAGCAATCAGAAAGAACACTACTGACGGTAGAACTGGTAAAATGGTCGGAATCCTTCCCGAAGTTGACATCATCAACCGGAACATCATTTATGGAGGATTCACCAATATTAGGGATAGACATATTTCCTAAAATTCAAATGAAAACTCTATCAATAAGAGTTACAGAAAGAAAAATAGTATATTTTGGTAAAGCTTGAAAAAGAAACACAGAGTACATGCCGAGGAAAAACATAGAAGAAGGAAAGCAATCAGAGAATTCCTACACTAAGATTCAAAAAACAAAGCTATTGTAATAGAGAGGATGCACTAGCTCACAATTATAAGAATCACTCTATAGAGGAAGAAGATTAAGAAAATGGAAATGTACAATTTGATGAAGAACGGGGAGAAACTAGAACGATAAAGAAGGCTGGAAGAGGATGAAGAATCCAAAAGGGCTAAGGAATTTAATTTAAGAAACTGAAAATCCAAGAGCAGCCAAATCAGACAAGAAAAGTAATGATGAAAGTCTGACAAAAAGTAACTTAACATTTTAGGAATACGAGATGCTGACGGGATATAGGTAGATACAATACACTGAATAGTGACAGAATTAAGTCACCAAAATTGAAGCACTTATAAAGAGGAAGATATAACGGCAGGAGAGAGAATTTCGGAATGATACAACGAATAAAGAGGAGGAAATCTCAGTTCAATGAAATAAAATCTCAAACGAATAAGATGGTTACAAGTACAGTGGATATTGAGAAGATTCAAATTCAAAATTCAAAATCAGAAACCTAAACAACATCGCATTAGTAGCCAAGAAGCAAGTAGCACTTTGCGAAGAAAATTTTAGTTACATCAATAGTGGACATGTTATTACAGCTTCAAAAGTTCACGAAACAATAGTTCACATACATTCTACAACAAAGTCATCGATCTGTGCTTACTAGTCTTCATGGCTAGGGGGGGCTTATGGTGTATACCTAGCACATAAGCTACAAGCTGCTGGCCTTCAGGCCAAGCCCAATGTTCTACCAAGAATAAATGAAGGCAGAATGTACAACGTCCAACCCAATGTCCATGTTAATTGCGAACAGTTAAAGGCGGAACCATGTCCAAAAGGAATCATTCATGGACCAAGAAATATGGAATCAAGACCAACACTTAACCACGAACTGAGATTGTAGTGACCACGATTCAAACATGATACAACAAAGCCACGATTATAATTGCATATAAATACAAGGAGAGCAACACTAGCTCAGATAAGTGAGATTGAACTGAGAAACTCTAAATCCTTGAAGGAAAAGCACTGACTTAATCGTCAGAGCCTTTTCCTTGGAATTACTTCCAGGATTTGTTTTGCAGGAATGAACGTTTTACGGTGAACAACTTTTATTTTGCTTGGCCGGGAATACCACATCAATCTTCAATATATTGCATTAGAGAAAATTTAAATTTATAAAAAGTTGATATTTTGAAAATATACGTTATAATGAATCTAACAAGGTATCACACAATAATATTTACACTTAAACACCAATTCAATTTTATGGTCAAAGTTAATTTTTTTGACTAAATGAATGATTAAATTGCAGTTTGAAATGAGACAGATGAAGTACTACAATACTCACATGCATATTACAAATACTTCCTCCGTCCCATTAAATATTGCTTATTTACTTTTTCACGGTCTTCAATGATCATGTTTGACCGTCAATATCTCTAATTATATATAACAATTTGGCATAAAAAAACTTATATTAAGAAAATAGATGTTAGGATAAATCGAACAATATCACACATGATATTTTTATTATACATTTATTAGTATAAATTTAGTGTCAAAGTTTACAAAATTTGATTTTGAAAAGGCAAAGATTTGGGAAAGACCGAATTTCCATAGGAATATGGAAAGACGGGGTTGAATTAAAAGTATAGAAAGTTAAATGATTTTAGTTGCAATATTAAAATTTTACTATGCAACATGTAGTAGTTATGAGTTTATGACCCGATTAATGCAACCCTAAAATTTTATCTTGATTTCTTCTAATTTGTATTTTAGACCTTGGTCTTTTCTTAACTTATGAAAATATCGTCTTTCAAGAGGCGAACTCTTTTGAAAAAGTAAATAAGCAATTTTAATGGGACGGGGGGAGTATTGTTTTTTTTGGAAAACAGTGGGCTCGTTCTCATTAATATGATGACTGCTTAATGCAAAGCATAACTGCTTTTGCTAACTCATGTGCACTGGCTACTACTAGTGTATCTACTTTTACAATTGATAAACTTATGAAGACCATACCTAGAATTTAAATCTCCCAAATAATTACCCTTACATCGGGAGGGATTTCTTGGTGGGTGCTGATGTACCGAGGCACAACTTCACGTCAGTTTTGATAATTGCCCTGTAGGCACCTCTGTTGGCTGCTTGTTTTATAGCGTTCAAGATGGTCATAAGTTCCACTTGCACAACTGACAGTGATCTGATGACTATCGCGCCCGACCAATGCTCTATCGTACTTCCTCCTTCTGCGCATCACGCGGCCACTCCCTTCACTGATTTACCATAGAATGCCGCGTCTTATTTAATAATCGTGGAATACTTGAAGAAATTGTCTGCGGTACCATCTTTTTTAGCCATACCAGTTGTACGGTTTCCCCAATCGGTCCACCGTCATTACTCAGCTGATCAGGCGGCTAATCATGTTCCGTGTTTGGTTCTAAGTGGCTGGATGATGTGTTCCCCCTTGCATTTCCCACAGTGGCTGCCAGAGATTTTATCATTCCAGCCAATTGGTCAATGAATATCTTTGACTGGTCAAAGGTCGCTTTATTTCTAGCGCACCAGATTATCTAGATGACAATGCATGCCAGTTCCTTATCTACCTGCTCTGGAACTATTTTAAACCATGTTTTTAGCCAATGTCGAAAGGATTCTGGCCTCCCTCTACTAAAGTCAAACCTCAGCCTACTGTGTCTCCAGATTTTCATTGTGAACTCGCATTCTAAGAGAATATGTTCCACTGATTATTCCACCCTCGTGCACATTTGGCATGCAGTAGAGATATTCATACCTCTCTTTCTAAGGTTTGGTACAGTTGCACAGGCCCCTCGTACCATTCTCCATATATGGAATTTGATGTTTTCCTGGAGTTTCCCATTCCGTAGGGTTTTCCACATGTGTGCTTTGTCTTGGCCACCTCCTTGTATGTCGATGATGACGGTTTTGGTTGAAACTTTTTCTCCCCCGCAGTGTGGTATCCTGATTTGACTGTGTACTTTCCTAAAAGCTCCTTTTCCTAGGCTTAGTAGTCCACCAATCCAAAAGCATGGTAAGGTATGTGTATTTTGACAATTTCTTGATTGTTTGGCTTGGGGATAACACTCGTAGCAAAGGTAGTCTCCAGTTTTTATTTGTATCAATGAGGTCACTCACTTTAAAGCCCAGGCTTGGGAGAATGTTGTTATTGAATCTAATTGGGTTTTGTTTGTTTGAGATCCAATATTCTGGATGGTGAACGTGTTCCCTTCTAATATCTTCTACTTTAGGTGAGGCTTTATCAATTATAATCCTCATAGTATTACTCTCCAACCCCATGAGTTGCCTTGCTTTAGAATGGTTTTCAGGAGGCTCTATCTTCTGTAGTATTTGTCTGTGAAGAACTCGGAGAAAAATAGTCCTTATTTTGAAGGATTGACCATGCTTGTTTCCCAACATTGCCTGATTCACTCTGATGTTGACCTCATCCCCAGGCCCCCGAGCCACTTAAATGCGCAAAGCTTTGGCCAAGATTTCCAGTGCATCCTCCTTCCTTCCGGGTTGCCAGCCCAAATGAACCTTGCCATTTGTTTTTCTATCTCTTTCGTGATTGTGTTTGGTATCATGAACTTCCCGATGGAGTATTGTGAGAGTGTGAATAATACATGCTTGCATATCGTTATTCTTCCCACTATTGACATGTTTGTTTTCCTCCATGCAGCCGACCTCACCATTATTTTCCTACTGAGTCCCTTAAAAACCACTACTTTTTATCCTTTAAAATTTATGTTGTGGCTGAGATATTTTCCATTAAGGATTTCAGGTTTTATATTTAAGGTTAGTTTGATAAGGTTTGTTTCTACGTACTCGCATTAGGGCTAATGATCAACGACGACTCGTAGAAGTTTAGTCTTTGTCCTGAATATGCCGCAAAAAGGTTCAGGGTTGATGCGAGCATTCTTATCCCCTTCTCCGCTACTTCAAAGAATATGATGCAGTTATCTGCGAACATTAAGTTTGAGACCCTTGGGAAGTCATTCCCATATCGTATGCCTCTGCATACTTGTGGAAAGGTGGTGATTCGAACATGGAAGAAAGCGCCTCCTGGCATAATATGAAGAGGAAGGGGGATAATTGGCATCCCTATCGTATGCCCTGTCTCAGTGTGAATGGAAGTGATCCTATCACGTTGAACTTTAGGGAGTATGTCACTGTTGTGACGCATTCCATAATCCACTTATCACATACTCTTGGGAATGCCATCCATTCTATGACCTTCTCTAGGAATGACCAAGAGCCTCTATCATATGCTTTGCTCATGTTTATTTTCATTGTCGCGGTGACCAACTTACCCTTTTTGTGCTTCCTTATATTTTCTATTAGCTCATGTGCTATGAGTGAGTTTTCTACGATCGATCTTCCTTGGATGAACTCCGCTTAATTCCCTGATATTAGGTATCCCGTAATTTTTTAAGCCTATTTGCTAGTATTTTTGCTATGATTTTATATGTGCCATTGCATAGGCTAATTGGACGTAAGTCAGGGGGAGTTGGTACCTTGGTCTTCAGGATTAAAGTAATATTCGTGATGTTCCACTCCCTTAGCATTCTCCCTTTCACAATGAATTCCTGGACCGCCTTTGTTAGGTCTTCTCCTACTTCCGTCTAGTAGGTCTGGCAGAATCCCGTAGGAATGCCGTCTGGACTGGGTGCCTTCCATTTCCCCATTTGGAACAACGCCCTCTTAACCTTCTCTGTTGTCACCGGTGTTGCTAGCTTACTCTATTGTCTAGTTGTAACCGACAGTTGTATTAGTTTAAGTATGTCTGTTAGACTTGACTGGCCAAAGGCATCCTGTGGCATAACCGACTCTTTGAGAAACTGAGCTGATATGGTCGACCACAAGGTTTCTCAGTCCTCCTGATTCAGTTATCCAGTTTCTGTTTCCATCCTTTAGCTGTGTGATGTGTTCTGCCCTATCTTTTTTTGACCCGCTTGTGAAAGAAGTTTGTATTCCTGTTTCCATGCTTAAACCAGTTAACCTTCGCCCACTATTTCCAGAAGTCGTTCTGAGTAACTCATCTAGCTCTCTCGAGGACCTTTGCGGCAGTTGGAAATTGTTCCTTTTCGGCTGTCTCTCGATATCCTTCTCCTTTTGTCTGATCCTCTTTTTTAAGCACATGGCATTCTCTCTGCTCCAGTTTTCTAGTCTTTGCATTGTCCTAGCTAGTTTGAACTCCAAACCTGACTGTTGACATAATTGGTCGGACAAGTCGTGTAGTTGGCCAGATTCTAAGTTCGTGCTCTGCCACATGATTTGTATAATTTGCCTTACGTCAAGTCTGTAGACCCAGAATGCTTCGAACTTGGGTCTGACCCTACCCATTGGCCGATCATTCGGGTGGTGCGTTGCCATTGTCATCAGTCTATGATCTAAGCTCATAATAGCGGGATTCCTTAGCAAGTTCCTTGGGAAAATATTTAGCCATACGGGGGAGTAGTTGTTTTACTCTAACTAGAGAGACTAAAGCGCTATCAAAAAGGGAAAGTTGTAGAAGTTTGTAGCTGAGGCTACGGTACTCCCAAAAAAATAATTGGAGTAGTCGACATGGTCATGGTTATGAAAATCGACAACGTCGGGTTAGTCATATAGTCGTGTTAAAATTCCTCAAAGGCAAAAAGAGAAGAACGATCAAGTGAGAATCAACAATTTTCCTAACTTATCAAAATACCCTAAATGACCTAACTATAAAAATAAGTCATTACCTGGAAGTTAATAGAGCTCTAATGGACACAGAATGCTCGATCAATGTAATTATTTCAAGATACATTTGAAAAGTGTGTTGTAAAAAAAGGCATACTTCCACAACTTACTTTACTAACCGACCTTAGAAACGAATTAAGTCAATTCTTTTGGGATTCTGATCTTTCTCTCTCTAAAATGTAGATAGTTTTTTCTCTCCATTCCCTTCTTTTTCTCTTTCCATATTCACCTTCTCTTACCATATTCATATTCATTTTCTCTTTCCATATTCATATTCTGCACTATCTTCTTATTTGTTCTACTTTGTCCAGATTAAGTTAATATGTTTGAATTTCAAGTTCATTAGAATTCTTCCTCCGGTTTAAATTCACCAAAAAGAAGAACAATACATAATTTTCATTCTCTCTTTCCACCTAATCATCTTTTTCCATCTGTGAAATTCCACCTAAATTTAATTTCATCATTTTCTCTTTCTACACTCCTTTTATCTTGCCACTTCATCTTCTCTTTCTTCCTAATTTTTTTCTACACAAGTAAAAAAATCAATCTCCTTATTCATTTTCTCTTCCATCCCATCTCCTCCTTCCATCTTTAAATCCTTCACTCTACTCTTCTCTTTCTTCTCTAGAAACTTCTTCTCTTCATTTTCTCTTTCCACTTCATCTTCTCTTTCTTCCTAAAAATTTTCTACACAAGTCAAGAAATCAATCTCCATCTTTACTTCCTCTACCCTATTTAACCATAAGAGTCTTACTTTTTTTCTCTCATTTCTCAAATTAAGAGTATTCAATTTTTACCTTTTCTCTTTATTTCTTCTTATATAGGATGTTCCAGATTAGTTTTCATTTGTTCTAATATATATATTTATAAAGATGACTGCAGAGGAAAGTTTAAATGCTTCAAGCATGTATCCTGGTTTGAAGAGTTGTTTTGGAAGATTTTATCAAAAAAAGGAAGTCAACCTACAAGCCCTGCAATATATTCTATATCAATCTTGGAAGGGAGTTGGTGTGAAGTTTACTCGACTTCAATGCAACATCTTTCAATTTTTCTTCTTAAATCAAGCAGATCTGCAATATGTGTTGCAAAGGGGTCCGTGGAATATTGAAAATAATCTTCTCATGCTGAAATTTTGGAGTCCAACTACAAGATAGAGCAACATGAATTCATATCTGAGTATTTTCGGTTGAATATTACTGGTTTACCTATCAAATTCTACACAAGGAAAGTAGCATCCAAGATCACAGGCAGTTTGGGTACATGCAATCAGATACAATTAAAGGAAAATTTGTTAACAGGGGAAAAGTTCTTCCGGATGAGATTATCCATTAATATATCAATGCCAATCCAGCGCTCGATTAAAGTGGAATGACCAGATCAAAATGTAGCAAGGGAAGTCTCAATTATGAACGATTATCAATTTTTATTTTGTTTGTGGAAGAATGGGGCACAAGAAAAAAGATTGTAATCAACATACGAGTCCCTCATCCCATGATTCGGGATATGAATTCAATAGAGAATTACTTATGAAAGTAATGAACTCCAAGGTGGTGTGGATTCAGTTATATCTAAGTTTCCATTTTCACATTTGATGATGGGCTTGTCAAGTTTGTGGACCCATATTCAAACATGATTGACCATTAATGGATGCAAACCAAGAAGTGAATTCCATGTCCAAAGATCAAAATTTTATTAATACTGGGATTTAAATAAACATGTGACTAAGAAGGCAAAGGTTTCAACTTGTGATATGGTCTCAGATACTTTTTATCCACTTGTGATTTTTGTCCAAAAATATACCTCTGATGATGTGCTCCCTCAACAAGGGCCAAATAAATACTTTACACATTCTAGAGTGCGGGGAGCTAAACTTTCAAGGGAGGAATTGAAACAAGAATTATTTAGCCGAAAGAAAAAGAGAGTGTGCTCAAGAATAAATACATCACAGTTTAGTGAAGTGGGCTTGGGTTGTCTTTCACCCACCAAAGAGGTGACAAGAAAAAGGAGCAGACATTGTTGTTTGAATACACCACCAAAGAAGAAGTTGTGTTGCAATAAAAAAGTTCAAGAGCCAAAAGAAAGGCAACGGGATTGGTGGTTTTTCCTTTTTCAAAAAGGCTCAAAACTCAAGTCTTAGCCAAAGAAGCTGTAGAAGGAGGAGATATTTCCAGTGTTTTGCCAAATATACCAGGGAAAAAGAGAGGCGAAACTCCAATGGATCGGGAGGACAATTTAGAGTCTCAGCTAAAAAGGCACAAATCAGATTGAACTTGGGGTTGTATCAGTGGCAGTGGAGGCTTACTTTATTCAATCACCGGTGTTTGTCAACAATATGGATATTTCTGATATGAATCTCCTTGCGAAGACTCTGGCTTGCGGAAAATCGGATCTTTATTTATTTGAGAATCTCGCACCACTCAAATAAATGCACAAATCGCAGCGTCTAGCCCGCAGGGTAC
>JAULKM010024046.1:0-14029 GCA_032355605.1 Rubia tinctorum
TTAATTATTAATATGTAATATAATTTAACCGTTATCTTCTTTTAATTGTTTTTGTTCAATTAAGTTTGATTCAGTTCGGTTCAGTTTGATTCATTTCAGTTCAACTTGATTCAGTTTGTTTAAGTTTAATTCAGTTCTGTTCGGCTAAACAAAGTCCACTTCAGTTTGCTTCAGTTTAGTTTAGCTAGTGTGATTCATTTCAGTTCAGGTTTATTCAGTTGGGTTCATTTTGATGCAGTTCGGTTCATTTTTATTCAATTCAGTTTAATTTAGTTTGGTTTGGTTTGGTTTAGTTTTTTCATTTCAGTTTAGTTAGATTCAGTCAATTTGATTCATTTCAGTTCAGTTTGACTCAGTTAAGTTCAATTTAGCTCTTCTCTACTTTTCTCAAACTTTTTTCATCTGTTCTCAACTCTTCCGAGCTCTTCTCAATTTATCTCAGCTCCAATCAACTCAACTCAACTCAACTCAGTTCTTCTCAACTCCAATAATTTCATCTCAACTCAACTCATCTCCGATTCAGCTGAACTGGACATGGTCTCACTTTGCGGTTTCTTGTTATCCACGTGCTTTTAAAAAAAAATCATTTTCTTCCTTTTTTGGGAAAAATATGAGCTGATTCATTGTTTTTCAATAAAGTTTAAAAAAGATGGAGCCACAAGTGAAGATTGGCCTATTTAAGGCAGCATATGAAAGTAGTTTGGTCAATAATTCGAGGAGCTGCCTTTGGAAAGAAGTTCCAAACTTGGAACCTCATTGACCTGGTCTAACAAATTTTTTAAAGGCAGTTCATCCGCAATTGAAGATAAGTGTATCAAAGTGCCTTTGATCTTCGCTGTTTTAAAATTCGGAACTAGGGTCTGAGAGCTGTTACGACGTCGTAACAAGCTAGGTTGCTGTTTTTGGAAGGTAGAATGATGGTCTTACTTTTGAATTCAAAAACCACCTCGTACGTTGTGATAGGGTTTTACAGAGTAAGTTCCGAATTCGGAAGCTTTAAAATTAGAAACGTATGCTACCACATACTTTAAATTTCAAATGGAAAAACCTTTGGTGGGATAGAATTATTACTTTGGGCTTGATGAAGAAGTAATGTAGTTCACGTTTTTTTGAATTGCGGGGTATTTCTTTTTGCATTTGAAAAGGTATGTTTCTATACAATTCAAGGATTATAATCCTATTTTCTAGAATACTTTGTTGATTCTGAAGTAGAGAAACTTCAATTATGAGATCATAGATCTCTTTTTTAATTCTTGAACAGTAATAGGGCTGTTCTGACTCCTTTTTCTCTGTAGTTATTCTACAATGGATGAGAAATTATAAGGAGGATCAATTCTTGTTTTGATTTTTGAAGGAATCCTATCAGGTTTGTCCTTTTCTTGGGCTTTAAATAAAGCTTCAAGGAATTTAGCCTTTTGAGTTTTATCCTGGATATTATCCAGAAGTTCATTAACTTCTTCACCATTTATAACATTGATGTTGAAGTTAGAGAATTGGGCTCGGAGTTTATAAAACTCATCATTTGTTTCATCTTTTCCCTGGATTACTTGATAATTATCTTTTGAAGGGCAAACACAGAGATTTTCTTCTTCTGTGGAAGAAGAATGAATATCCTCATAATCAGAGGAGCTTATAAGTTTCTCAGAATTATCAGATAGGGCAATAATTTTTAACAATTCATTTTTTATGTCTTCATCTATGTTAAAGGATCTAATTTTATCCTTTTTCTAATTACACTTATTTGCGAAATGACCCTTTTCTCCACAAGCATAGAAAGTGGGTGACTTTTTCTGTCTTTTAGGGACATAGCCCTTTCTTTCATTTTTCATTTTTTCTTAGCAGCATATTTTTTATAAGAATCAGATTTATATTTCTTATAATAATCCATTTTATGGGGGTTTTCTATATATCACATCTTTTTTACTATTGGTAGAGATGATGGTTGGTCAAAAGCAAATTGTTGGAAGAACTCACCTAATTGGGTCTTTTCTAGCAACCTATGTTTTTTTAAACATTGTTGTAATTTTAAATCATTACACAGAGCTAAGCCCTCTTCCATACATTTTCCTATTAATTGACCATAGGAATAAAGATATCATTGGATCTGAGAACTTCCAGGTTCTTTCCTCAGACTTCTCTTAATTGTTTTAGCAAAAAGAGAGGGAAGACCATCAAGAAATCAGGCTATCCTGAAACTACTATTAGCTTCTGGGAGGTTTAAAACTCTGCTAAGAAAGATGTCCTTATACCATCTAAAATATTTAAGGGTAGGACATCTGTGGTTTTGTAACAGAATTTGAATATTATCATAATTGGTAGAATAACTACTAGTAAAATGATCTAAAACTGTTAATACTAAAGTAAAAACAACATTAGGTTTTACTTCATTACCCTCTTGTTTAATGGAATTGACGATAGAGGATATATGGTCTTGGGTAAGATAATTATCCGACCACGCTTTTAGCTAACCAATAAAACCATTGCTGTTGTTGCTTTTTGATGGAGCAGCATACATGATCATTTTATGACATGTTCTAAAAATTTGACTATCAGAATCACTATTGATGTTCCATTCAACTATTTCAGTACCCGAATAGGCAGTAAGATCATTCCTATAAGCCTGTTCTTCGACCAATACATCTATAAGAGTTGGTCTAGGGTAATAATAACTTTTTGAACCTAATTTAGTTTCCAACTACTATTCATAGCAGCAATTTGTTTTTCTTCATTTTCATTTATCATTTTAATGGTAGAACTACTGGGTTTATGAATACCAGAGTCATGTGTAGAAAATTTTAATTCTTTGAATTGAGAATTAATTTCTTCTAGATTTTCTAATGAAGAATCAATTTTCTTTTCCAGTTAATACCTTCCATAGAAGGAGGTGGTTGAATATTAGTTGTAATTTTCAGATGTATTTTTGTTGTGGCGTACATGAATCTTTATTCTTTTGTACCTCTATAAGAGATCTTAGTCTATCAATTTTTTTTCATGTAAAAGACTTATTTGTTCACCAATAATTTATAGGTGAATATTTGTATGATTATTTTGTTTAAATAAACTATTGATATGATCAATTGTTGGGCCATTTGTAAGAGATTGCTGTAAAATATTCATAAATGGCTAGACTTGTAAATCATTATTACTATTATCCTTTTTCATAGCAAATGGCTCATCCGGAGAATATAGACTTCTAAGGAATTTTCTGGAATCTAAATGCCAAAATTTTTCAATAGCATTTATATTAAGTAGAACATAGTCTTCTACAAACCATCTAAAAAAAGTTTAAATTCTTGTTTGGTTTTTAATTTCGTGTAAAATTGATCCCTAACGGAACATGCTTCTTCCTTCGTAAAGAATGAAAAGAACCATTTTTTGAAAAAAAATCGTATTGATGACTATTAAAATCATCTTTGATGATCTGTCTAAGATCATATCCAGGAGAATAATTTAACATATTAGGTGGAATATTATTCCATTCAATTTTTTTTATATGTTGTCCTATCCATCTATAAAATAATTAGAATATCCCATTTCACTGGGTTATGGATCTATAGGATCAGTTTTTAATCCCACCGGGATTTGGTTATTACCAATTTTAATTTTATTTATCTCTCCTTCTCCTGATATCTCAGAGGAGATGTGACTTTATAAAGGTCTTCATTAATTCGGGATGTAGATGCTCTAGAAGTAGAACACCTGAGAATGTCTTCAAAAGGGGAAATATAATAATTAGAAGACCTAGACCTACCTATTTTAGGTGTTTCTTTAGAAAATTGGAGATGGATATTACCATCAGTAGTTTGAACTACTTGAGAAATATGTGTATCTGTCCTTGCTTGGACAGGAACAACTTTCTCAATTTCCCAGTTATCTGGATACTAGAATTCATCCCAACTAATTCGTCGTCGTGTAATAATTTTGAACCGATTGACCAAATTAGTTTCTATTAAAACTGTTTGTCCTTTTCTTTTGTCATCAACAATTTTGCAATTTGGATTCATAGTATCCAAAACACGAAAATATATTCGATAATAGATACACATGACCTCAGTTTTAGGCATGTAATTCTACCCATGAGCTTTTACATATAATGTCAAAGCTTGCAAAATATTGGGATCCGACAAAGACAATATTAATTTGGGTTTAACATCAAAACAAATTGGACCATAAGCCAGGCTGGATTGCATAGTACCCATCATGGATTGTCTCCAATCTAAGTTTCTAGCATCCCTTAGGACTGCCATTAAACTTTCTGGAAGACCTTCCATAGTTAAAGGTTTTAATGCAATTTGCACTAAGCCAATGCATAAAAACTCATACAAATTTTTTTGATATCTTTCAATATCAATATCAGAAAATAACTGAATAGTTTTCTCTTTATTATCTATTTGGATAGATACTTCAATGGTTTTTATTATATGTCTATTTCTGAGAATCTCAAAAATACCATAGTTATAAATTTTCTTTGTAGAGACTGATAGAATTGTCCATTTATTCAGCTCATCGAGCTGTTGTGGAAGTTCATATTCTCCTGATTTAGCATTCTTAATATTATGCTTATAATTTTATTTAAAAATATTTAAATTCATTTGATTTAACGATGAAATATACTATCTATAAATAAGCCTTTATTACCATGGCTCTGATACCATCTGGGGTGAGTGAGGCCTCTAGATTTGGATTCACGGATAAAACTTCAAGTTCATACTAATTTAGTTACTACTTAGTTAAACTCATGGATTTACTTCAAATCCATACTAACCTAGTTGCAACTCTGTCCAATGCTAAAACGGCCGAAAAAATGCATAAACGCCTTCACACGGCTTAAAAGGCTTACATCAGCACCCGCACGACAATCGTGTAACTAAGCAGTAATTTAATGAAACCATTTTACGAATTTAATCCAAGTAATACCTAAACAATACTTCATTGAATCTGTTTTATGAATCTAATCTATTAGCCTTGCTCTAACAGGAGCATCATACAAGGTTAAAGAGTATTTGCAGATAGTATAGGCTTATTAGCCTATTGTCAAGTAAAAACTTAAAAACAAAAATGAAAAGAAAGGTAAGTACCTGGGTTGTGCCCAATACAAGGGGGCTGTGAGAATGTTTGTGTATTATTTACTGAGGGAATTTACAATGCTTGGTCTATGTTCCAAGACTTGGTTCTAACTAATGTCAAAGCTTCCTCTATTATAAGAGAAGGGTTAACCTCTGCAATTATTAAAGTGGGAAATTTTCTTTACAAATTATTACAAAAAACAAAAACTTTACAAAAAGTTGCTTTATTAAAGCATCTTTATTAAAGTTAACTTTTCTTTATGAAAGTGGCGGGACCAATGTGTCCAATTTTATTCTTTACTTCGTTACTGATGGAGTCTTCTCTCCACCCACTCGATAATTGATGAGGTGGGGTCTTCATTCCACTCACTCCTTTTGATGGAGTTGATTTTTCCAACATCTTTTGCTTTCCTTGGGCTACTTCCTTGTACTTGGCTTTATGTAACAATGCTTCTATTAGGATGTCGAAGAGGTCTTATGCAGTTGGTTCTTCCTCTATTGGGTGTGATTATCCAACCAGCATTCATAGGGATTATCATCTTCAATGTCCTTCATTCCACTTAATTTTTTATTTAAAAAAAATCAGTTTTAACCTTATCAAGATAAGCTATAATTAAATCATCCTCAGAAATTTGAGAATTTTTTATTTTCATAACTTTTTCCAATTTGGAAAAAAATGAGGATGTATTATCCTCTTGACTTTTTCTTTTATGAACATATTTTAAGGACTTAATTAGAGAAGTAATTTCTTATTTTAATGAAGAACCATACTTCTTTGTTGGATTATCTTTGTCTTGCTCCAGAAGTCCGGACCAAAACCTAACAAGGAATTTCCTTGTGAGGCAAAGAATGCCTTGGGAATTTTTCCCTACTTCTGGAATCCACTTTCATATCCATGAGATACATGTCCACATAAAGAAAAATAATGATGCAGATCATTCGATATAATCAGAGGGGTTATCAGGAGTAACACATGGTGCCACCTGTACCCATTCTTTGTCGTAACCCATATAGGGGTCTGGTAGGACTTGAATATTAGGCTCTATAATATTCCACCTTGGAAATATCCATCCAGGAAGAGTTTGGCCATTTTGGTTATTCCTGAAAATTTTTAGATTGAATTTAATCCACCATGTATGAGCATATTTTTTATTCTCATAATAAAATGTATATGTAAAGGCATCGATTAATCAAAATAATTGAAGGCGATATTAATGGATGACCTAGGAATTATGAATTCCTTTTATCGGAATGGGCTGATACCCCATTCATAAGGAGATATTATCTTCTTTATATGGAACTTTGAAAAGTTCCTTTCCACTCCAGGCTTATTATCCGGGAATGAAGTAATTTCAGCAGAATCTGTTGCTATAAGAATGTATTCATAATACATCCTGCTTTTCCCCTCTTTGAAGGGATAGTAGAAATTTTATGCATACCGGTTCATAAGAAGGCCCGGGTCATTGAGGTAATTTTTGTCCTCTTGAGATAAGCAAATTATTACTTCCTCGTGGGATCGAATTGAATATTAATTCCTATCAGTTTCCAAATGTTGGAGTTTTTGAATATATGAATTCGGTTGTTGGCTTGATGAGCCTATTTCCTTGAGTATAACTCTTGGAATGTTAGGATTATATAGAGTATTACTTCCTCCTCTGGCTCGGCTTTGGCCAAAGCCTCTGCCTCTGCCTTGGCCAAAGCCTCTACCTCTGCCTCTGCCTCTACCCCTATGAGGAGTAGGTGTACTCCACGAAGGACGCATCAGGTTGTACCTGCAAATATTCTCGGGTTACAAAATATGGCAATGAGTTTTATTTTCCCTTGAGATATTGAATATCAAAATCAAATGGGTCCAAATGGGCCTGCCATCTTGCACACATTTGTTTGGAAACGTCATGTTTAAAATCTTTTTGAAACATGAACTTGGCTGCATTGCAGTGTTTCTTATTAAGAACATTGTATTGTAAAATATTATCCTGGAATTTCAGGACACGCTTAACTATAGAAAAAATTTCTTTAGCTATTGTAGCGTAATTGTTTTGACTATTAGTCCATTTGCCAGAATGATATCTGACCAGATTCTCTTGCTTGGTGTGGGGATTTATCTGTTTAAGAATTCCTCCATAACCAATGTCAGAAGCATCAGTTTCAATAAATTTTCCCCAATTTGGGTTTGCAAGCATAAGACATGGCAATGCTTGAACATCTTCTTTTATTTTTTGAACTGCTTTGGTATGAATTTCAGACCATGGTGTGGCAGATTTTTTCAGTCTGTCATATAAGACAGCTGCATCTAAAGATAGATTTTTATAATAAGCCGAAATATAATTTGGGCTTTCAAAAAATCTTTGTAATTGAGTTTTATCAAGGATCTCATCGGGAAATTTTGAGGCGAATTCTATACTCCTCGTAATGGGAGTAATTTTCCCTTGATCAATGATATGACCCAAAATTTAATTTTTATTTGAAAAATATTCATTTGACTTGGATATAACCAAACCACTTGTAATTATTAATTTCTTAAAAATTTTAAGATGCTTTATGTGTTCTTGAATGTGTTTTGAGAATATTAAAATATCATCAATATAAACGATGATAAAATCACTATTAGGATTGAATATGTCATTCATATTATACTCAAATTCAGAAGGAGCATTTTTCAAACAAAAACGCATTGCATTCCATTCGTAATGACTAAATGGTACTATAAAGGCAGTTTTGTATCTGTCAAATTTATTAATCAGAATATGCCAAAATCCTGATTTTAAAATCTAAATTTGAAAATATATCGGATTGATATAATCTATCCAATGAATTTTTTATTAGGTATTGGATAGCTAGTCCATTTGAAAACTTTATTTAAAGGTTTATAATTAATTACCAATTTTGGAGTTCCATGCTCCTACTCACTATGTTTATTAACATAGAACGCAGTACAGCTCCAAGGAGAAAATGGTTCTTTACGAAGGAAGAAGCATGTTCCGTTAGGGATCAATTTTACACGAAATTACAAACCAAACAAGAATTTAAACTTTTTTTAGATGGTTTGTAGAAGACTATGTTCTTCTAGTAATAATGATTTACAAGTCTAGCCATTTATGAATATTTTACAGCAATCTCTTACAAATGGTCCAACACTTGATCATATCAATAGTTTATTTAAACTAAATAATCATACAAATATTCACCTATAAATTATTGGTGAACAAATAAGTTTGTTACATGAAAAAAATTGATAGACTAAGATCTCTTATAGAGGATAAAAAGAATAAAGATTCTTGTACACCACTACAGAAAAACATCAGAAAATTACAACTAATATTCAACCACGTCCTTCTATGGATGGTATTAACCTGGAAAAGAAAAATGATTCTTCATTAGAAAATCTAGAAGAAATTATTTCTCAATTCAAAGAATTAAAATTTTCTACACAGGACTCTGGTATTCATAAACCCAGTAGTTCTACCATTAAAATGATAAATGAAAATGAAGAAAAACCAATTACTGCTATGAATAGTAATTGGAAACTAAATTAGGTTCAAAAAGTTATTATTACCCTAGACCAACTCTTATAGATATATTGGTCGAAGAACAGGCTTATAGGAATGATCCAACTACCTATTCGGATACTGAAATAGTTGAATGGAACATCAATAGTGATTCCAATAGTCAAATTTTTAGAACATGTCATAAAATGATCATGTATGCTGCTGCATCAAAAGGCAACAACAATGGTTTTATTGGTTAGCTAAAAGCGTGGTCGGATAATTATCTTACCCAAGACCAGAAATCCTCTATCGTCAATTCCATTAAACAAGAGGGTAATGAAGTAAAACCTAATGTTGATTTTACTTTAGTATTAACAGTTTTAGATTATTTTACTAGTAGTTATTCTACCAATTATGATAATATTCAAATTATGTTACAAAACCACAGATGTCCTACCCTTAAATAATTTAGATGGTACAAGGACATCTTTCTTAGCAGAGTTTTAAACCTCCCAAAAGCTAATAGTAGTTTCAGGAAATCTAGATTTCTTGATGGTCTTCCCTCTCATTTTGCTAAAACAATTAAGAGAAGTATGAGGAAAGAACCTGGAAGTTCTCAGATCCAATGATATCTTTATTCCTTTGGTCAATTAATAGGAAAATGTATGGAAGAGGGTTTAGCTCTCTGTAATTATTTAAAATTACAAAAATGTTTAAAAAAGCATAGGTTGCTAGAAAAGACCCAATTAGGTGAGTTATGCCAACAATTTGCCTTTGACCAACCATCATCTCTACCAATGGTAAAAAATAGGAGATATATATAGAAAACCCCCATAAAATGGATTATTATAAGAAATATAACTCTGATTCTTATAAAAAATATGCTGCTAAGAAAAGAGTGAAAAATGAAAGAAAGGGCTATGTCCCTAAAAGAAAGAAAAAGTCACCCACTTTCTATGCTTGTGGAGAAAAGGGTTATTTTGCAAATAAGTGTAATAACAAAAAGGATAAATTCTAATAATTCTGAGAAACTTATAAGCTCCTCTGATTATGAGGATATTCATTGTTCTTCCACAGAAGAAGAAAATCTCCATGCTTGCCCTTAAAAAGATAACTATAAAGTAATCCAGGGAAAAGATGAAACAAATGATGAGTTTTATAAACTCTAAGCCCAATTCTCTAACTTCAACATCAATGTTATAAATTGTGAAGAAGTTAATGAACTTCTGGATAATATCCAGGATAAAGCTCAAAAGGCTAAATTCCTTGAAGCTTTATTTAAAGCCCAGGAAAAGGACAAACCTGATATGATTCCTTCAAAAATCAAAACAAGAATTGATCCTCCTTATAATTTCTCATCCATTGTAGAATAACTACAGAGAAAAAGGAGTCAGAACGGCCCTATTACCGTTCAAGAATTAAAAAAAGAGATCCATGATCTCAAAATTGAAGTTTCTCTACTTCAGAATCAACAAAGTATTCGACAAAATAGGATTATAATCTTTGAATCAGGACAGGTAAGTATACCTCCAATTTACCTTCAAATTCTTATCCAGTGGAAGAAAATGATTTTATGGGAACAATAAAATTTTATTCCTAACATAAATGGATCACCCAATTTACTTTATTAATTGATAAAAAATATGATTTATAAAAACGTTCCCACTCTTATAGATTCAGAGTTAGATCTAAACTGTATTTGAGAGGGTTTAATTCAAATAGAATATTTTGTAAAAACTAATCGAAAAATAACAGGTGCAGATGGAGGTAATTTACAAGTTTCTTATAAATTACCCAGTGCCTATATTTTCCATTATAAGGTATGTATTGAAAAAACTTTTGTTCTGGTAAAAAATTTGGCAAATGATATTATTCTCGGGCTACCATTTATAAATGGATTAATGCCTTTAAAACATATTGACGAGAATAGTTTCTCAGGAACAAATCAAGGGAAAACCATTACCTTTCATTGGATTCCAGATTACAAAAATAGTAATATACTTTCTCTTGTGTAAACAAAAAACAACATTTATGTAATTTGCAACAAGAATTAATGACTATCAGTATTCTTGATCAATTAAAAAAATCATAAATTACAGGATAACATTAAAGGTATTGAACATGCTTTTTCAATCTCCATTTGTAATGATTTACCAAATGCTTTTTGGGTAGAAAGAAACATATTGTTTCCCTTCCTTATAAGGAAGACTTCCATGAACAAGATATTCCTACCAAGGCCAGACCTTGCCAAATTAATAAGGAATATCTAGAAATTTGCAAAAAAGACATTTATACTTTAATAGAAAAAGGACTCACATGTTCTTCCAGTTCTCCTTGGAGTTGTATTGCATTCTATGTTAATAAACACAGAGAACAGGAGCGCGGAACTCCAAGATTAGTTATAGATTATAAACCTTTAAAAAAAGTTTTGAAATGGATTACGTATCTAATACCTAATAAAAAAGATTGATTGAATAAATTATATCAATCCAATATATTTTCAAAATTTGATTTAAAATCCGGATTTTGGCAGATTCAGATTAATAAATCTAATAGATACAAAAATGCTTTTACAGTACCATTTGGTCATTACGAATGGAACGTAATACCTTTTGGTTTGAAGAATGCTCCTTCTGAAATTCAACAGATTATGAATGATATATTCAATCCTTATAGTGATTTTATCATTGTTTATATTGATGATATTCTAATATTTTCAAAACACATTGAAGGGAAAATAAAGCATCTTGAATTTTTATGAAATTAATAATTAAAAATGGTTTTGTTATATCCAAGTCAAAAATGAATATTTTCCAAACAAAAAGTAAATTTTTGTGTCATATTATTGAACAACAGAAAATTACTCCCATCACAAGGAGGATAAAATTTGCTTATAAATTTCTTGATGAAATTCTTGATAAATATCAATTACAAATATTTTTGGGAAGGCTAAATTATATTTTGGCTTATTTTAGATGAAGAAATAAGTCAGGTACTTCAAGTTTATTTAATGATTAAATCAGCCAGGTACTTATCTTTTTCTATATACCTGGCTTATTACAGATGAACAAATAAGCCAAGTAATTCAATTTTTAGGGGAATATTTCCCGAAAATTCCCGCTTATTACAAATGAATTTTTAAAAAATTATAAGCATAGTATATTTCATCATTAAATCAACTTCAAGTACCTGGCTTATTATGTAGCCGGATTTCTTGATAGGCTTCTCTCTTTCTGCTGAAAAAATTAAGAGAATTTATAACTATGGCAAATTTCCAGGAATTTAGCTGACCAGTAAAACCAGCAATTCATATCAATATTTTATTTAAACAAAATAATCATACAAATATTCACCTAACAATTATTGGTGAACAAATAAGTCTATCACATGAAAAAATTGATAGACTTAAGATCTCTTATAGGGGCTCAAAAGAATAACGATTCACGTACACCACAACAGGAAAAACCTTTAGAAATTCCAACTAATATTAAACCACCTCATTCTATGGATGGTATTAAACTGAAAAACAAAAAATGTGTCTTCACTAGAAAATCCAGAAGAAATTCTTTCTCAATTCAAAGAATTAAAAGTTTCTACACAAAACTCTGGTATTTATAAACCCAAGTAGTTCTA
Source organism: Rubia tinctorum (assembly GCA_032355605.1). Classification (NCBI taxonomy): domain Eukaryota; kingdom Viridiplantae; phylum Streptophyta; class Magnoliopsida; order Gentianales; family Rubiaceae; genus Rubia; species Rubia tinctorum. The sequence continues at coordinate 12,188 of JAULKM010024046.1, forward strand.
CCAGTAAAATGATAAATGAAAATGAAGAAAAACAAATTACTTCTATGAAAAGTAATTGGAAACTTAAATTAGGCTCAGAAAGTTATTATTAACCTAGACCAACTCCTATGGATGTATTTGTCGAAGAACGGACTTATATGAATGGTCCTACTGCCTATTCGGGTACTGAAATAGTTGAATGGAACATCGATGGTGGTTCCGACAGTTAAATTTTTAGAATATGTCATAAAATGATGGGATAATTATCTTACCCAAGACCAGAAAGCTGGTTTTACTGGTCAGCTAAAAGTGTGATGGGATAATTATCTTACCCAAGACCAGAAAGCTTCTATCCTCAATTCCATTAAACATGAGGGTAATAAAGTAAACCTAATGCTGTTTTTACTTTAGTATTAACAGTGTTAGAGAATTTTATTGGTATTTATTCTACCAATAATGATAATATTCGAACTCTATTACAAAAACCACAGATGTCCTACCCTTACATCTTTTCGATGGTATAAGGACGCCTTTCTTTGTAGAGTTTTAAACCTCCCAAAAGCTAATAGTAGTTTCTGGGAAAGCAAGATTTCTTGATGGACTTTCCTCTCTTTTTGCTGAAAAAATTAAGAGAAGCCTGAGGAAAAAATATGGAATTTCTAAGATCCAGTGGGATATTTATTCCTTTGGTCAATTAATTGGAATATGTATGGAAGAGGGCTTAGCTCTCTGCAATGATTTAAAATTACAAAAACAATTAAAAAAGCATAGGTTGCTAGAAAAGATCCAATTAGGTGAGTTTTTCCAAAAAAAATATTTTGATCAACCATCCTCTCAACTAATGGTAAAAAAGAGGAGATATATAGAAAACCCCCCATAAAATTGAGTATTATAAGAAATACAAATCAGATTCTTATAAATATGCTGCTAAGAAAAGAGCAAAAAATGAAAGAAAGGGCTATGTCCCTAAAAGACAGAAAAAGTCACCCACTAGCTATGCTTGTGGAGAAAAAAAGATCATTTCACAAATAAGTGTAATAAGAAAAAGGAAAAAAATTAGATCCTTAAACATTGATGAAGACATAAAAAATGAATTGTTAGAAATAATTGGCTCATCTGATAAATCTGAGGAACTTATAAACTCCTCTGATTATGAGGATATTCATTCTTCTTCCACAGAAAAAAAACCTCTATGCTTGCTCTTCAAAAGATAACTTTCAAGTTATGATATGAATCTCCCTGCAAACACTCTGGATTGAGAAAAATCAAATCTTTATTTATCTTGAGAATCTCGCACCACTCAAAATAAAAGCACGAATCGCAGCATCTAGCCCGCAGGATACACTCAACTTGACTTATAAGCATCTAGCCTGCAGGGTACACTTACAAGGTTTCTCTATAAATGTCTAGCATGCAGGGTACGTCTACAAAGGAAATTGAAACTTAAATAGCCCGCGAGTTTAAGAAACAATGAAGATAATGAGAATGTCTCAAAAGTATGAATATAATTGATAAAAGATGTAGTAAAATACACAACCAACCTCTATTTAAATAGAGGAGGATTTTGAGCTCATCAACCCTAATCACAATCAGAATCGGAATCAACTTTTATGGCAGGTTTAACAAACTAAAACCATATCTAACTAAAATACCAAAACTCAAATCCTAATGATATTCTACTTCTAATTCTGGCCGTGCATATTAATCCGAATGATATTCTACTTCTAATCTTCAATAATTTGGCTGTGCATATTGATTACCTATTTTAATCAATAATCTCGGCTGCCTCCTTCAAGAAACAATCTTGAAAAATATTACTTTATCTAATCTTACCAAATCTAATTCTAATCAGAATAAAAAGGT
>JAULKM010024057.1:0-14029 GCA_032355605.1 Rubia tinctorum
TATAACTACTACACGTTGCATAATAAAATTTTAATATTGCAACTAAGACCTTTTACCTTTTATTATTCTAATTAAACCCCTTCTTTTCTTAAGTCTATGGAAATACGGTGTTTGCCAAGATTTTGCCATACTTTAAATATTTCAATCAATTTTTTAATTTTACTAAAATTTGTTTATATAATTATGAATATATTTTATATATTAATTAATATATTATTTATAATTAAAACTCCATTTGTCCCAACCATTTATGTAGAGAGAGAAATGTCTGGTTTTAATTTGGAGGGTATGAAATGTCCAAAATTCCCCCATCTCTGTCTTAGACCTCTGTTCTCACCTCTGTCCCAGACCTCTGTTCTCCGCCTCATCAGCTGCTGTCTCCGCCTCTACATCGCAACTTCCGCTAGCCCTCTGTTCTCCACCTCTCCGACTGCCCTCTCAGACGCAAGAAAAACCTATTCCCCCTATTTATTCTTGCTAACTATGGGGAAGTTGTATTATTCTTGCAAGAAAATTGATCCAGATCTGAGATAATCCGGGTTACTGGAGAGGGGGAAAACACTCGATTGAGACTCAGCAAGATGCAATGAAGAGGGTCAACAGAGAGGGCAGTGGAGGAGCTGGTAGGTGCGGCGGAGAGGGTCGATGGAGAGGGCAGTGGAGGAGCCGTATGCGGAGGAGGAGCGCCACCATGATGGATTAGCCCCCGAAGGAGCGCCGACGTGGAGGAGCCAAAGCGCCGCCCTCTAGTAGTTGAGGAATTGGGTGGAGAGGCTGAGGATGGGAGACACAGATCTGAAGAGGGCAAAGAGAGTCGTGAGAGAAAATGAAAGGAGGTGAGGGTAGGTGAGTTTAAGTTTAGGTTTTTGAGTAATTTTTAGTTATTTTAAGGGTATTTTTGTCTTAAGACATATAGAATTTTTTAAATATGGAAAGTGTGCAGATTTGACTAGAACATTTTAAAAAGTAAAGTGTGCAGAAATGGCTGGGACAGAGGGAGTAGTAGTTTTGCAAAATTATTTTTAGTTTTATAAATATATTTTTTTTCAAGAATGTTAAAATTGTTAATGAAGTAAATTAATGGTAGATATGTTGTATTAAACCAATTTTTTTAAAAAAAATTCAAGAAAATGGGTCAAAACGGGTCAAATTGGGTCAAAATCCAACCCGACCCACTCAACCCAAATGGAACATTGATCCAACCCGACCCATATGGGCTAGGTCAAAACGGGTTGGGTCGGACAATTTGAACACCCCTATGTATCGATACCTGTTTATGATGCATTTTTAAAAATCGATAAAATTATGTAACATACTGCATTGTAGATTTGATATACTTATGCAGTCATCTAGTTTTAATATAATTTTAAATAATGTTATGTTGCTATATTATTGTAACGTCTTAAATTTAAAGTTACACCCTTTAATAACATTTATATTTTTTATCACTCTTTAATGATACTGATATTAGAATATGAATAATAGTTATCATACTTATATATTTATACTATACCGTCAAGGTATTAGAAAAACATCAATGATTATGATAAATATTTTTAAAAAGCATGTTAGAAAATACTAAAATAAATTATTCTAACTATCTCAAATACCATATAATAGGAATTGTTTGCTTTTGGATGATGCTATCAATCGGGGATATTGAAGTCATTTTAACTAAGTTAAATCCAAGTTGTCTAAAAATAACATACTAATATTATAATAATATGTTACTGATTTTAATTCTTTACTATATATAACCAATCATAACTCGTTAACATACTAATATTATAATTGATTACTAATTATAATTCTTTACTATATATAATTAATTATAACTTTTTAAAATATATAACTTCTAAAGAAATATTTAAAACCATAAATATCTTATTGTACCCCACATATACATACATACATACATATATATATATCACTAAAAAATCCAAAGAAACACATAATTTGAAATTAAAAAAAATTGATTTTTTATACATTGATATAGTACTTTTGATAGAAATATATCTACATATTGTTTATCTATTAAAGTTTGAGAAAGTGTCATTTTAGACCGACTAATTGTTAAATGAGAACATTGTATAATTAGTGAGACTAATAAGTTCATTTGACATTTTATTTATTCCAATGAGATACATATAATTATGGTAACCTTTAAAAATTAAACTCAACATATAAATAATTAATTTTTAAATAACTTGAATGAAATATTATAAAAATAATTAAATTTTATTGTATTCAATAATTAACGATTTCTAACTAAATTAATTATTTAACTTTATAAATCATATAATTTTTTTTAGATGAATAAACTTTTAAAATTTTAATAAAACTTAATCCCAATATTTTAATTAATGATATCGTGCAAAGCGCGCTGACACTCCACTAGCTTATGTATAACTAGATATTTATGGATAGTGATAATGAACTAAAAAAATGAAGTGATAAGGAGCTCACACAAATTTCAATGGTAGAAGAATAATGTAAACTTTTGAGTTATTTGTTTAATTGGTCATTATAATTTTGTAATTTTTTATCATAAAGCATTGCTCATGAAGTGTTTGAGAAACTGTGAAATTTTTTTACAATAATAATTCATTTATTTTACGTAGTAAATAAAGTAAGAATGCTGGGAACGCACATAACAACGAACGTCTATTGCATTAGTTTATAACATACTAATATAAATGATAACTTAATCATTAAAGTAAACCCTTCCTCCTAAAATTTATAACAACAAAATTCATATTTACAAGTTCCAATCACTACTACAAACTAACATTAATGTCACACTTTCTTTGCATCACTTATTAAAAATGTCACAATATCTCATAAAGTGTTATTTAAATGTTTGAAAAGTGTTACATATATACTGAAAAGTGTTACATATATACTGAAAAGTGTTACGTTAGATCTAATGCAACATCACCTAAGGTAGTACTTGTAAAAGTGTTGCAGTAGGTTCAATTTAGCATTATTAGCACCTAAAGTAACACTTTTACAAGTATTAACTTAGGTGATGTTGCATTAGACCTAACGTGCATTAGATCTAACGTAATTTTAAAAAACAAATATAGGTAACACTTTTCAGTATTTTGTTACGAAAAAGTGTTGCAACAAAAAAGTAACACTTTATAAGTTATTGTAACATTTTTAATAAGTGTTGCAACGAAAGTGTTACGATACCTATATTTTGTAGAAGTGATCCTAGAACAATAGTAACGTTGAAGATAATGATTATTCGATGCTATACAAAGATGACAAGGAGTCAGGCATTATGGTACCGTTATTTTTCCTGGAATCACATCAATTGATTCACTATGTTACAATTTTTTTTATTAGTTCAGATAACAATAATTTTATTGAAAATATTAAAAATACTTGAGTAAAAACTTCTCATTTAAATATAGCAGAATACATTTTTTTCATTCAACATTATTTTGTTGTAATTTTAAAAACTATGTAAAATTTATTTTATAACTTTTTCTCTCTATATATTAAACATTTATATTATTTTTACTTACCAAACACCCTCACGGTACATTTCTCTTATTTAATTAATAATAATCGCATTGAATTTTGCTTGAACATATAAGATGTTGGATCAATAAGCCTTTTTGCAGTGCCCAAATAGTTGTGACACCACTAGTATTTTGAAATAAAGGACTGAAAAAGTGTGAGGGGGGAAAACTGCATATGAATTTAAAATTCTGCATTTTTTGCATGTTTAAATTTGAGTACCGCCTACCTCAATTGGAGTGGTTTTTGTGATTTTTTCTTCAAGATGTTTTTGTGATTTATTTGCTTACGTATTTAACAATGTTCTTTTTTAATCGCTATATCACGCACCTGTATTTTAATTAATCACGTCATATATTTTGTACTAATGAAATACCTTATGTATTTTGGATATATTTAAATAAATATTGAGATTGAATAGTTATTAATAAATTGTAATTAATATTAATTAAACAGAATGAAAAATTAATTTTAGTCTAACATAAATCACTCAGTGGTGGATGCCGGCGCCTGCCGGTGCGGTGGTCGGCGGCAGCCACCGTGGAGTTCCCCAGAATCCCCCTAATTTTCGTACCTTTTCTTCAGGTTGATTTTCGCGGTGGTCGTTGCCCTTTCCTTCTCCGACCACCTTTCTCCCTTCCTTCTCCGACCACCCCTCTCCCTTCCTTCTATGGCAAGACCTCTCCTTTCCTTCTCCGTCCGCCCTCTCTTTTTCCTTCTCCGGCCAGACTCTCCTTTTCCTTCTCCCGGGCCAGCTCTCATTTCCCGGTTCTCATTTCACCGCTCGCCACCCACTCTCTTTTCCCAGCTCAACTTTCCTAGCCCGCCTCCCAGTTCTCGTTTCACCGCCTGCCTCCCGCTCTCTTTTCCCAAGTAAACTTTTCTAGCCCATCCCCGCTCTCGTTTCACTAGCCTGACCTGGATCTTGTCGACCCCCTCTCGTCGCCTCGTTCCCATCGCCCGTTCTCGTTTCCCCAGCTCGGATCTCGCTCCTCCCGGCTCTTGTTTCCCCAACCCCGATTCTCGTTTCCCTCTCTCGTTTCTCCACCCCCGTTCTTGCTATTTGCCGGGAAAATGAGACGGAAGAAGGGTTGGGTTTGAGGGTGTGGCTGGATTTTCGGGCATGGAGGTGTGGTATCTGGGTTCTCAAGCTGGTTACTGGCTGTGGAGTTTCCGGAAAATTTAAGGTCACGGGCGGCGGCGGCGGTGAGGTGGTGGCGGCCATTGAGTGGTGAAGGAAGGGGGAAGAAGAAGGGTTGATTTTTAATTTTGATTTTTCAATTTTATTTTGTTAATCTAAAAATGAAATTTTTTATAATAATTTTTTTATACACGTACATACATATTTTATTTTTATTTTTTTAATACGTTATGTATTTAAAAAGTATAAATACATAGCGTGATATAGCAAACCATATTTAATATCATAGGAGTATACTTAATGAATTGTACTTATTTCTGTCATGTCCTTTTTCTCTTAAAAATATGTACTTCCTCCATCCCAAAATAATTGGCATATTTTAAATTTTGAAAGTCAAACTAAGTCAATTTTTAAAATTAAACTCTATTATTATGTATGTAAAAACTATTATCATGTTATATGTTGTCGAATTCATCAAAACACATTTAAAAAAAATATATATTTATACACATAAATGAAGATATTAATTGTTGAAAATTGATTCAGTTGACTTCCTAAATCAAAACTCCGCCAATTATTATGGGATGGAGGGAGTATATGTTTCGAGACAAATTCTTGTACAATACGGTTGTATAGCAAGATCGGAATTTATAGTGCAATTTATAGGAGTTCCTATTGAAGGTGAGGGTAAGTATAGTAATTGTTATTTTATTTTGGGATCAAAATTAAGACAATGATGTTTATTTTATTTAAACATCACCCTACAATTTACATTAATTGCTCGATTCACCGGAATTGTCGTCGTGATAATTATGGCGACGTTGTCGGACCTGCATTTTGCAATAATCATAGTTGGCACGCCTCTGCAATTCACGACAATGGAGATTCTCCGGCGTTGTCTCCGGCATCGTACAATCACAACATGAGATTCAGTTTATGGAGAGCTACCGTTGACAGAAGCTTTGCGATTCTCCGGTGTTGTGTCCGGCATGGCACAACCGCACATCCAGTCGTAGTGTGTGATTCGGTTGACGGAGAGCTAAGGTCGATAGCAGCTCTGCCGCATGTGAGATTCACACTCTATTGGAGAAGAAGGCTTCAACACGTGAACTCCACGTGCGGCTCTACTCAGTTATTACGTGTTATCACGCTCGTAGAGATGCCACCGGAAAACCTGTTGATGTGCACATTTATGCATGCGTTAACCAATGCATTTTACACATTTATTATCATGTTTTATTTGGTTGATTGCTAGTTTTAGTTAGGTTTACATGACAGAGGGTTCAAACGACTATTATTGGTTTTCTTGTCTAAATACCGAGTTTTGTGGACTTAATTGAAGCTAATGGACACTTTTTATTCACAAGCACCTAGATTTTCCTTTGTAATATTACAAGTAGGTTGCTCATGAGTATTTTACATCATTTTGTAGAAGGCTATCTGCGAGGGTGGTAGAAGATATTTGAAGGCCATTCGCAAGAATGGTAGAAGATATTGAAGACCATTCACGAGGATGGTAGTAGATTGAAGGTCACTGACATAAATAAGTGGTAGTAGATGGAATTCAGCAAAAAATGGTGAATTTGAGGTTCAAGAAGGTCAAGAACGGAAGGTTTAAGTGTGGGGGGATTGATGTGCACCTTTAAACATGTGTTAACCAATGCATTCGACACATTTATTATCATGTTTTGGTTGATTCATAGTTTTAGTTAGGTTTACATGACAAAGGGTTTAGACGGCCATTATTGATTTTCTTGTTTAAATCCCGAGTTTTGTGGACTTAATTGAAGCTAATGGATACTTTGTATTCACAAGCACCAAGATTTTCTTTTGTAATCTTACAAGTAGGTTGCTCGTGAGTATTTTTATATCATTTTGTAGAAGGTCATCCACGAGGGTGGTAGAAGATATTTGAAGGCCATTCGCAAGAATAGTAGAAGATATTGCAAGCCATTCGCGAGGATGGTAGTAGATTGAAGGCCATAGATCTAAATGTGTGGTAGTAAATGGAATTAAGCCAGAAAATGTGGAATTGAGCCAGAAAATGTGGATTTGAAGTTCAAGAAAGTTAAGAATAGAAGACGGTGCCAACCGGCCAAATCAGCCGGCCGGTCGACTAGTTGACACGAGGCCCTGCATGAGCCAAGCTAAGGTTTCACTGCCCGTGCCTAGGGTGGCATGGGTCTTGCAGGTCGTGCCTTCCATGCCCCAAACTCGTTCGAAACAGCTAAATATGGGCACAGAGCGTGCCGTTTCACATGGTCTACGCTGTTTCAAGTTCAAAAAGTGAATACCAGCCCACGAGGTGTGAAAAATGACACGGCTCACACCGTTCAACTGAGCAAAAAGTCCTTCCAGTCAATGGGCCGCGTGGAACGACACAGAGCGTGCTATCAGAAGTTTAAAATGCAACACCAACTAATGGCTCGTGCCGACACGACATTGCACGGCCCACGCCTTTTTCCACTGGCCGCACAAATTGCGGCTGCTAGGGTTTTTAGGCTTTTGGGCCTTTTTCAAGGCCCAATTACGTACTACTATATATATGTGGACCTATGTCTACTAGGGTTTAAGTTTATGTTCATTTTTAGACTTCAAGAGTAGGCTAAAGTGAGAAAGTTCTCTTCTTTCTCTCTAGGATCTTTTCTCTTCTCCTCTTTATTTTTCTTTTGCCCAAAAGTATTGAATCCAATGAAATACTTGGGTTCAATGCTTAGGGAGTAGTTTATTTACTGGGGAATTGTGTTTGTATTCATGAATTAATGTTTGTTTTGTGAGATTTCTTAGATCTACCAATTTCTATGTGTTTGTGATTATTTTATTGGCTTGTTCTTCATATTCTTATTAATTGCATGATTGTTACACTATGATTGACACACACCGCAGTCTACTTTCATGTTGGTGCAATTATTGAAATGTCCCAGGGAGGGAAACCTAGATGTTCTTGGGGTAGAGATAGTTCGGAACCGTGTGGGTATGTGCACGTGGGTTTCCGAGTCAACGTTACGATCAACCATACACTAGTTAGCCGGCGAGTTGGTCCAAAGGATTACAGATAGAGATAGCTAGAGTAGCAAACTAGGGTTAGCTTTGCAACCCTAGAGCCATCGATAAGGTGTTCCACCCCCTTTGCCTTTTTAGGCCTAGGGAGAAGCATTCGTGGTATAATGCCTGAGACATAATAGCACGGAGGAGATTCAGTTATGCACAGTAGGAAATGCCATTGTTGCATCCCCTAATTACGAAGGCGGTGCCGATGGAAGATTACATGTGCACCATACGTGACAGATATGGGGAAGTATTAACCATCGACCACACAACGTGTCACAAACACTATAATAGGTTTATAGTTCTTGTATGTGATAGATTTGAGGATCGAAACAACATTGATCATGTTACACAAATACTCCCCAAGTGTTAGTTTACATAGTTTATTCTCTTGTTAATTGCATGTTAGTGGTTGTTAGCAAACCCCTCCTCCTCCAAAGCCTGTTTTACCAACACTGATTATTCTTGACGCGTGATCAGATTGATGACCCGATCGCGATTGTGTGTTGTTGACTCTTATATTCCTAACAAATCTGTGGATGACCCCGGTCTTGCCACTATCTACCCTTTTGGTAGTTTAGTAGTAAGAATGGGAGCTACAATACAAATTATTATCTTTGACGATTTCTCTTGGTTTTAATTAGTGGATCTCCCGTGATTGATTGATTAAAGTGACCCAGGGAGGGAGTTGGTCACCCCTGCTGATTCAGGGGCGTCCTTTCTCCATCGACGCACGTCCTTCCTCCGTCTTCTAGTCCCGAAGGTAAAACTCAGTTTCATTTAGTTTTCCTTTGTGCGTGATGACGATGTTTATAATGTGATGATGATGTTTATGATGACATGATATTATTTTTGATGATATTTATGATGGTGTGTAATGATGTTAAACTGCTATGTGATGATGTTATGGTTTTATGTGATGTATGTTGTTTTGTTTTTTCCAAAGACTTGCTGACATTTATAATTATTTCACTGAGAGAATTGTCAACAATGGTTCTCTGGTGTAGTGGTTGGTACTCTGGGTAATGAGGTTAGTGGTTTAGGTTCGAATCCAACCAAGACCTTTTTTGAAGAATTTATGTTCTTGAGGCACTGTACCTTTTTGGTTGATATTTTTAGTTTTTTTTCCACTCATGTTGATATTTTTTTATTATTCGGGTGAGGTTTAGTTGATATGAGTTGATGGTTTGTAGTTTTTTTTGAGGGGGGGGGGGTTATGGATTGTGATATTTGTAGTTTTTATTTTTATTTTCTCATATTAATGTTTTTCATTTTCTGGGTGAGGTTTAGGCGATAAGAGTTGATGTTTGTAGCTTTTTTGGTGATATATGTTGATGTTTGTAGTGTCTTTTTCTCATGTTGATGTTTTTTCATTTTTTCGGATGAAGTTTAGGTGTTAGGAGTTTATGTTTGTAGCTTTTGGGTGATATTTGTAGTTTTTTGATTTTATTTTTATGTTTTATGATTTTTAGAATGAAGAATTTATACTCTTGAGGTACCGTAGCTTTTTGGTTGATGTTTTTATTTTTTTTTTCTCTCAAGTTGCTTTTCATTTTTCGGGTGAGTTTTGGTTGATACGAGTCGATGTTTTATAGTTTTTTTGGGTTATATGGGCTGATATTTTAGCCTTTTTTTTCTCTCATGTTAATTTTTTCATTTTCTATGTGAGTTTTAGGTGATAGAAGTCTATGTTTGTAGTTTTATTGGTGATATATGTTGATATTTGTAGTGTTTTCTTTCTCATTTTGACGTTTTTCATTTTCCAATTGAGGTTTCGGTGGTAAGAATTGATGTTTTTTTATCTTTTGGGTGATAAAAGTTGATGTTTTGCCAGTTGTACATGATGTTTATGATTTTTAGTTCGATGATCATATTGATTTTTTCTTTTTTAAAAATATTTTATAATTTTTTGCAGCTTGCAGTTAACGGGAAAATGATGGGAAAAATTTGAACAAAAAGGTCTCTGGAAAATTATTAGAGATAGGTCCCTAGAACTAGAATAGAGTTAGAATTGCATAAATGCCTCATTCCTAAAGTTTAGGCTGTCTCACAGGAGACCATCTTTTTTTATTGATATTCGACTTTGATCAAATATGACTCGAATTCTACGTTTAATTTCTTTCATTCGAAAATATAACCATATAAGTCATAATTAAAAATTGGGAAAAGTGCAAAAATGACCCTATAAGATTGAGAAAGTGCGGGAATAACATTGTAACATTTGAATGTGCAGAAGTAACCCTAACATTTTGTAAAAGAGTGCAATTATACCCAAGTTGCACTATTTCGGCATTGACCGAACAAATTAGGCGTTGACCATTTATGAAAAGACAAAAATGCCCCTATTCTTAAGACAAAAATGTAATGACAAATATACCCCTGAGGTTCTTCTTCTTCTTCACACCTGCCACCAGCACCTCCGCCGCAGCCCATTTTTCTCCATCAGTTTGCTCCCGATTTTCCCCATCAAACCCGCCAGCCACTACTTTCATTTTCCCCCATCAGCCTGCTCCCATTTTCCAATTCCACCATTGTTACCCCCAATTTTTGCATTTCTGATGACCCCACCGACGCCGTGTCGCTGTAATGGGTCACCGCCTGAACAATCGCTCTCTCCCTCCTTGTCAGATCGTCACTCTTGAACATGTCGGAGCCCACGAACATACTGTCGGACCCCAGCTGCATCATCAGTGTCGAATCCACCGACGTCGCCACCCCTCCGTGGGGAAGTGGACCACAGGAAGCCTTCCCATCCGCTTGGTCCCGCCTACTCCATACCCAGCTCTACCACCACCCCGACCAACACCCACAACTCCGCCACCACCACCACCTCGCGATGCCGACTCCACAAAACCCTAGCCCCAGTGACTCACCCCGCCTAACGTCACCCGACAGGGAGACTTCACTGTGACACCACCCTAGCCAATCCTGAGCTACCGCGATGCCAAAAATTTCTCTTGCACTAGCCACCGCGACGCCGACTCCACCTCGATGCCAACTCACGGAATTGGAACGGCGATTGGAAGAAAGAATGAGAAAAATAATTTGGGAAGAAAGAATAGGAAAAAATGATTTGGGAAGAAGAAGGGCCTTGGTCTGGTGCGCAGTGTGGAAAGCTTGGATTAGGCGGAGAATGTGTGATGGTGTTGAGCGGAGCGGAGGTGAGGAGTGAAGGTGGAGGAAATGGGGGGATAAGGCGGAGGAACGACGGAAGAAATGGGAGAGGAGGAAATGGGAGTAGGGGTGAGGAAGATTTAGTCTTTTCAGATTTTTATTTGTTTTGAATTTTTAAAAATCGAACGGATTATGGTCTTTTCATCAATTTCCATCCAATTTGGTTATTGACATTTTGGTCAACGAATTGCAAGGTTAATTTTGCACGTTCGGATTTTAAAAGGTTATTTCTGCACTTTTGTGCAAAACATAGGGTTAAAAATGCACTTTTCTATTAAAAATATATTAATAAAACATTTTATAAATTCAAAAATGAAGTAGCATAAAAATTACATTTTATTTCTTTTAAAATAAATTATATTATTAGTATATTTTTCTCGTATTTTAAGTTGTGATGTGCATTGCCAGGGTGCTATTTAGTTTATAACAAATCTAGGCGAAATTCAAACATTGAAAGCTGGTTAGAGTTACCTGAGTATAATTTCTGGAGATGGAGCGTTTTTACTAGGAACGGTTGTACACAAAATTTTGTTTTAAACCGATCAACTGTTATGCCAGATCATTTCATAAGTGATGTAATTAATAAGGTGTTTTGGTATTTATTATTATTTATTACAATGAAATAAATAAAACTTTGAGAAAAATTTAAAATGTATCATAATATATAAATAATTATAATTTGACTGTAAGCTTTATAGAAATAGGATTTTTTATTATTGATCTAACCGTTAGTCAGTCTAACAAGAAACTTTCTCAAGGTTGTGATGTGGTCCACTTCAAAATTAATTTTATTTTAAGTTTGGATGCCCAAGTGGAGCTCACATCTGAAGGGGAAGAAGGGGACTATTTATAGAGGAGAGAACGAGAAGAAGAAGCCAAAAGTCAAACTTCCACCCAGGCTGCACGAACCATGTAAATCAGTTTTCAGATTTTTGCCTCACGGGAAACGGTTCGTGTAAAATTTACAGTCCATTTTAAACTTTTGGGCTCAACTTGTTTGCATTGCTACGGGTGAATCGTTGATATGTTTTGAGAGTTCTTCTATTTGATTTTATATTACTCAGGAAGAAGAATTCAATGATACTTTTTATGGACACTAATAGAATATTAAATGAATTAAAATCTGGTTAAGAAATTATTACCCTTTTTATTGGTTTTGTATAAATCTTTTTCCATATCTGATTCTGTCTTGTATATATGAATACACAAAACCACAATTATTTGTGGGTTTTAAGTTCTATCATGGTATCAATCAGCTCTCTCTAAATATTCCCAAAAATTTTCAAACTTATTTATGAAATTCTTCTTTCAACATTGCCGCCGCCGGTCATCTTCTCATTGACGTTCTTCTCCAGCTCCGTTCGCCACCGCCGCCTTCTGGTTTCTCTCCAGCAAGCCTCCATCTTGCCCGATCTATTCACGATGTATTTATACCATCTCGCCGCCGTTGTTTCGACAGATATGATTTTGTTTTCTCCGACCAAGTTTTCCGCGGCTAAAACGACGAATATCCATTGGCCTTTTATCGGTTTTTTATTCATCGCGTGCGTCAGCCAGGATCTCTGGCAACGCAGGAAAAGATCTCCGGTGACACAGGTAACGAGTTCCAGTTCGGAAAAACGAAGAAAAAAGCCGGCTCGTGACAACGAGCGAGCACATAGTCCGGCGTGTAATTGTCATGCGCACGCCATTTGACGCGAGTGCTTCCCACGTGCGATACAACCAGCATATCTTTTCATCTCGCGATCAGTGTCATCATCTCGTGAGTTAGTCCAATTTATCACGAGACTTTCATTTTTCTCGCGAGGTTTCTCGTGAGTTTTTCAGCTTCTCGCAGTTTCTTCTCGCCTCCTGCCCGGTCAATTTTTTTTAAAAAAAGTATGAATTCTTTTGTTTGGCTCTAGTGTCAATGGTGTTACGCCTCGGGTCATGTTGCTTCTTCTTGTCCCAAATTACACGTGAATGGTACCAGTTGCAATGTCAGTGGTGTAAGAATTTTGGTCACTTTTCCTCCACATGCCCTCATTTGGTTTCTCGAGTTTTTTCTCATGTCGTTTCACCGCATATTCGCCGGGTAGCTGATTCTGGCGCTACCAACCACATGACTTCTTCTCAGTCCGCTTTTGAACGCGTGACTTCTTATTCTTGTAACAATCGTGTCTTTGTTGGTAATGGTTCTGCTCTTGACATTACCCATGTTGGTAATTTTCGGGTCTCTGATTCATTATCATTGTCTAATGTTTTGGTGGTTCAGCAAATTAATAAAAAATTGTTGTCTATTAGCAAGTTGACTCGGGATATGAATGTTGTTATTTGTTTTGATGATTCTTCCTTCACTATTTCGAACACATTTACTAGAGATGTTATTGGCAAAGACCATCTTAATCGTGACTTATATGTTTTGGATTATGGTGGTGCTACTTTCTCTGCTTTTGTTGCATCGAGTGCCTCTAAAGCATCTTTTGAACTTTGGCACAGTAGATTGGGTTATGTTCCTCACAACATCATTTCGTTTTTGAGCAAGTCTGAATGTTTGTTAGTTACTAGTTTGCTGCCTAAGCCTCATTTATGTGCCGTTTTTGAGATGGCTAAAGGCAAGCATTTTTTAATGATAATTTAAAATGCGCACCACGCATACTCGATTTAGTTCATTGTGATCTTTGGGGGACCTTCACATGTTTTCTCTCATGCAGGATACCTTTATTATGTCATTTTTATTGATGATTACTCTTGGTTTACTTGGTTGTATCCTCGGCTACGTAAGTATGATTTTGTGAAGGTTTATATGCAGTTTGAAGCTTTTGTTGAGAATCAGTTTTCTACCACCATTAAAGTTTTTCAATGTGATGGTGGAACCGAGTTTGTGAATCATCGCATACAAACTCATTTTGCGTCTAAGGGTATTCATCATCAACTTTCATGTCCTTACACTCCAGAGCAAAATGGTCGATCAGAGAGGAAGCATCGTCATATTACAGAGGCTGGTTTGTCAATGCTCTATCATTCTGGACTTCATCATTCATTTTGGTATGATGCTTTTTCCACAGCATTTTACATCATTAATAGACTTACCACTCCGGTTTTATCTGGCCAGTATCCTCTGTCAATTATTTTTGGTACTAATCCAGACTACTCCAA
>JAULKM010024072.1:0-14028 GCA_032355605.1 Rubia tinctorum
AGTTAGCCAAGATTAATGAGGAAGTGGAAGCTCAAACTTCCTCAAGACTCAAGGCTTTGGAGGGGCATGTGAGCAACATGATTGAAGTGGTTATCCGAATGGAAGCTCTTTATTCCAAATATACACCATCCCAAGTCGAATTCAAGGATACGGTGAGTGAGGTCACCTTGACAAATGAGTTCAAGTGCAAAAGGGATGAGGAGTTGGGTGTTGAATACAAAGAAGTTGGGGAAGAGGTGATTGTGCTACATCCATTGCCATCATCACCCCTTCCCCTACCTAGTGAGCATACTCCACAATTTTTAGAAGTTGTGAAGGAGATAAGAGATGAGCAAAAAGACTATACCAAGCCTCCTAACCACCCCACCCCTTTAAAACCAACTCCCCCTCCATAAGACTTTCCTCTTGAAAGTTTTGTACCACCACCTCTCTACTTTTGGATGATCATGGTGAAGGGGTTCAAACCTTAACCTTATGGACAACACCAAGTTCATGTTGACAACCTTAAACATATAGAACTAAGTCGCACCGATGACGCTAGTAAATTCTGCTTTTATTTTGGTTTTTGTCATTATTTCTTGTTATTTTATCCTGTTATTTTCACAGTATGTTTTTCCATGATTTTTTAACAAGATGAAGTGCATTGCATTGGAGAAGATGAAGAAATGATAGCCATGACAAAAGGAAGAAAGTTGGGAAAGTTAATAAGAAAATTCACCTAAGTGCTGGGAAAATCTGTCTATCGCGAGTCCAGACAGAGATGTCGCGAGTCGCAACGAACAGGGGAAATTTTCATCTCCCAGTTCCAGTTAATCGCATGTCGAGACAACCCTGTCGAGATCACGATGGAAATCAGGTCAAGATTCACAAATTTGCAATTCCCATGTCCAAATATTTGAGATCGCGAATGCGCCATCGCGAGTCACGACAGATCCTGTCGCGATCGCAATGGAAATCAGAGGTATTTTGAGAATTTGCAACTTCCATTTTCATTTTCTCGCGATCGCGAAAGACCTATCGCAAGTCGCGGCACTCTGTCGCAAGTCGCGATAGCTACCCCAGAATACTGAATAATATTTTTTCTTCTTAACCAAGTACTCCTAAGAACCACCACACTTCAAGTCATTTCTCCACCATCTCGAATACATAAACATATGAACATTCTTGCATCTTTAGAATACCTTTGTTGATTGTAGTGTGCCAACTGCATCATTGTGACAATGATTGCTAAATTCTATAACGTTGCTTGGATATTTGTCAATATATATGTTAGATATTTTTATTGGATGATTTCATAGTGGCGAATGCATGAAGGAGTGGTTGTTCTTTGAGAATTTTATGGTTATTAACTTTCAATGCTAAACCTAAAATTTCAAATCCCTATGTACTTGTGAGTTTGATGTTGTTTTCTGTGATGTTAGTTCTAGATCAGATTGTGCCAAGGAGACAACATGTTGCTTGAAGGGTGAGTTCCTCTGCGGCACCTCTACCTCCCCCTTCGATTTCGGTACCATTTTCGGAACCAAATTCAGATGAGTACATGGTATTTACAACCGGTAACTATGCGGAGAAATGGGAGTCGCTTTACCTCTTACCTTGAGTTTTATCGTTCTTGCCTTATATGTTTACATTGAGGGCAATGTAATGTTTTAATTGTGGGGAAGGGTTAAAGGACTTATATGCATGTATGCTTGATCTTTAAATCTTTTTGCTACTTTGGATTGGAAAAAACATGGGAAAATGAAAAAAATAGAAAATTATAAAAATGAAAATAAATAGAAAACCCGCTAATTTATATACCCGAGAGACAATTTAGGCAACATTGGAAGCCAGGATAGGTCAAAAACCCGAAAGGGTGGCCTAGGTAAAAATGAGAGGCTAAATTTGGATGAGATATGAGCCTAAGAAATATGATGTGTGGCTAGGATGAAAACCCGAAGGGGCTCCTAGGCAAAATGAGAGAAACAGAGAAAAACAAAATATTGTTAAAAATCTACTCATTTGCTGGCGTTGGAGTCATAATGTTGCGGTTGATATATGGATGAATCGAGTAGCCTAACATCATAGGACTTCTTGGGATTGGATAACTTAGCGGGGGAAATGAAGTAGGATTATCAATTCTTGATTCGTTAGGTACTTCGTTTTGGTTGATATATTGGTATGAAGTGAAGTATGTGCTTGAACTTGTCACATGGTTTGAACTTCATTTTATGCCATTGGATAGTGGGATTATCAATTCGGGACTTTGAAATATTTTCATGGGTATGAATGAATTGATAGGTGGTAGGTTTTGTTAGATTTAGGAATTAGGGTTGTGTGAAGAAAGAAATCAAGATGCTGAATATAGGCTTCGTCGCGAGTCGCGACTGTCTCGTCGCGAGTCGCGACTGTCTCGTCGCGAGTCGCGATAGATGGGTGGCCAGAAATCTTTCCTTATTTTTGTACTATTAATACCAAACCCTATCCTCTCTCTTCAGAACCCCTTTTCTTCCTGCGATTTTCTGGGTTTGAAACCCCAGTTTCTTCTTCTTCTTTTCTTTGTTTTTGTTGATTAGTTATGCGTTTTCATCATCTAATCTAGTCATCTCCTTGGGAGTAATGGATTTAAGCTTCCTTATCCATGTTTTGATAATCATTTCTATCTATTTAATGTTTTCTCTATTGTGCATTTATTGTGCTTTGACTTTGGTTGTTGAATCCATTAATGGTATTGGAAGTTTGAGTATATAAATTGCTTGTATGATTATGTGTTAGGGTTATAAGAAAGTAGCTAATTCTCCTTTCTTTTGATATGAAATACAAAGGCATGAATTAGAGCTTCTAATATGGTTGATGATTTGATGAATACTAGATAAATGTGATAATGTCAAATTCTTTGTCATGTTTGTTTTGCGTAACAAATAAGAGAGGTTTATGAACGTTGAATGTTCTTGACTAATATTGTATAAATGCATGAATTGGTTCAATGCTTAGACACGGTGTAGTATTTATAAGTGTTACCAAGCTTGTTGATTATTTGTACATAATGCCATTAAGGGATACTTTTAGGCATTGAACGACTAAAAGGGTTTTTAGTTAGGTTTAGCGAGAGATGTCAAATTCACTCTTGTAAACTACTATCAAAGAAGGGTAAAAGATTTATCTTCACAACAAGTGGTGAAAGTGTTGCAATTTTTGCAATGTCGCCTTTTACGGGATAATATCTTGTAAAGATTTTTTTTGTGGATGATATGTTGGAAACATTGTTATTTCTTGCACTCGTAATCAATTCTTCTACACAATTTCAACTTATGAGTAGGTTTGTCTCCATATCCTTCACTGTGTTGAACAATGATCCATTTACCTTATTTTACAAGAGCACTTCCGAGTTTGGGACTTCTTTTGCACGTGACCAAAGCATTGTTCTCCCTTTTTTCAATGAAATTTTGGTACTTATAAATTTCAAATATGACTTCAATTGTACAAATTTGGACCATTACTCTTAGCCTTATACAAAGCCTATTTAATAGCCCAAAACCCTTACATCACAAAACCCTTACTTCATCAACTTAAGCTCACCATTCCTATTCTATACTCCATGTGCCTTCCTCTTCTAGCAGAAATTTTATTTCCTCGTTCAGCTTCAACTTATATCTTCTTCGATCTCTCCAGCTACATTATGAAACTATCTTATTTATTATATTTAACCCTTCAGTTTTTTGTTTCTCAAAGGTTCTCTTGTTCTTTCCATCCAGAGACAGTAGAGTGCTGTAACTATTTTCATAAGCTTCTTCCCTTGTTTCCTCCTTGCGTGTCGCTACATCAGTCTTTTTATCTCCCTTTGATTGGTGCATATCCTCAACTCCAACATGTTAAGTATTTCTACCACAAATTCCCACTCTAAAAATAAATGATGGGCTGATTCCTATTTAATATATCAAAAGCAACACATTGACTGTGAACCAAGGATGCCAAACTATTGCAGCCTAACAATTATTGCAAGATTTCCATTCAAAAACATCCATACAAAAAAAATCTATGTTTAGGATGAATCAGCTTATGCTCAATTATCATAGATTTGGCTTTAATTTCAGTTCCACCCTTCAGTAGATTATATACGTCTGCAATTCTTCATTGCCCTTTTGCATCACAACATTTCCCAGTTCTGACTGCACTTTGTTCCTGAGTCTTAACAGAGTATTCCATGACCAACTTTGAGAAACTGATATCTTACATTCACTTTTTCCCCTTTCATACAGTAAGCTTGCAGCCATTGTATTCCCAATATATCCTCTTTCATGTCAATTTCCCAAACATGCTTACACAATGTTACTAAATTCTAGATGGCATGATTCCTCCCATTTCTTCCCCATACTGAGAGCATTCCATGATACCGCATTAAAACCTCTTTCATTTTTTTTCTCTACCCCATAAATAACAACTGCAAATTTTCACAATTCTACAATTTACACTCTATCCTATCTTCATTATGCCTTCCCAATAACCAGTCATGCAAAGTAAACTTAAGTTGATCAGTTGTAGCTTACCAACATGCGACAAGTTCCTTGATCCCCAGTTGGAAAAATAATTCCTTAATTTCTATGATAGGCTGAATTTTGTTTTACAAGTTGGTAGGCCAAAAATAATTTGGTCCTGATTAAGGACCGACATCGGTATAGTCAACGACCACTTTTCGGTACTTGTTAGTTGGATCGACATGTCGAATGATGTCGTTCAGTCTTGACGGAATGTAATAGAAATTCAAAACGATGCTGTTTTGAATTGCTTTTATATAAATACCTCAACCAGGAAGTAAAGTTTCAAAACTTTTATCTATCTCCCATTCCGGAAACCTAAACTTTCAAATTCCAATTTCAAAAGGTGTGTCTTCCTCATCAATTTTATGTTCAGTTATTTTAAATTTTTGGAATTCAAACTGGTAAAGAACATTGTGAATAGGCTATTTTATATTCATATGTTCATTTTGTGTTATAAGATTTCTTGGATATGCATGTCCATGTAGGTTGTTGTTTGAGTCAGATTTGTGGGTATGAATTCTTCCTTTATGTAGTTTTTGCATTTAATGATTGGAATATTTGAGGATCTTTTGTTGATAGCACCGTTGGTCTCATTTCAGTCTCGCTTTTGGTTATGTCGAAAGGTTACCGACATTGTTGTTACATGTCAATCAATCTTCTAGTTCAAGATTTTGAGTTAAATGTGATGTCAATTACCCATCGATTGTATTGTACGTTGATTCGATGGTTGATCGACATCAGCATGACGTGTCAGTCGTGTCTCGTAATTTTGAATTTTATGTTCATTGCCTAACCAAGTACATTTTTGATTCCAAATGACTCAATTTCTTTAACCTAACTTCTATAAATATTGTTTTTTATTTCATTTCTATTACCTTTAGGATTCATGGCGAACAATGATGAATCAGGTCGTGTAAACCATGAGGTTTGCCAATTAAATATGTATACTTAATAATTTCTTCTTATTTGTATACTAGTGCATGTCTTCTTCTTTTTTGGGTAGCAGGTGAGATCTGGTAGTCTGAACGATCCCGTCATTCTTGGCGCCTACTTTGTGTCGCCCATAAACCCACGTTTACCTTCACTCTATCGCATTAAAACTATGGGGCTGTTCCCGCTATAGTAATTATACTTGATACACTTTTTTATTTTTCTATCTGTTATCTTTATCATTAATCAACCGTAGTAATATACTCTTTTTTGTTCTCGATTTAGTGCATCCCTCGGGACATGGCAGTATGCCTCCAGCAAAAGAAGGTTTTGGTCTCCCTCTGGTGCAATGATCACGAATGACACATCCACTCTTCACGTAACTTGAAGATCAAGGCTCTTCCCCATAAGGAGTTGTGAAAAGTTTCAAGTGGAAAATAGGCTATCCCACATGGATGTGGTTTTCTTTAAGCCGCTTGAGGCGACCAACGCCCTTATAGTGTTCATTGTTATCTATATCAATGACACTTGGAGGCGTAGATGAATATGTTCTTTAATTGCACATGTATTAGAGAGTAACTAGAGCATTATTTTCTGTGTTGCATATGAAACGACGGATTGCGTCCGACAACTATTTTAAATCTCAATTTTAATTTCTCATTTTCATACAACCTATATCGCTATGTCCTCGATACGCATTCGGTGATTGTCGCTACCATATTTGCGATGCCGGATCATGTCACCTAGGAAAAATAGTCGCTCCTCAAGCCTTACAATCGACGTCAATTATAGGAATGGTGGCATCAGTTACACCGACTTTGGCTACAAGTTGGCAACGCTGGTGTAAAGGCTGACATTGAGCATATGTTCCTAAAAGTTTACATCGCTTATAAACTACCCGAAATTGCTTATAGTCTGAATGATGTTGACAACATATCTGAGTTTCTATCGATTGCATAGTCGTTAACTATTTACTGCCGATGTAACAACCCCAAACCACTGACATTAGTCACTATTCAGAGCCGGTGTCAGTTAATCTTCTCCCTTGATTAAAAAAACAAGGTAATTTCTATTTTTTACCTCGGTTCGAAACCGAGATAGAAATAAATATTTTTTTATAGCTGCTATTTTAACCTTGATTCCAAGGCTTAAAAACCGAGGTAAAAAGTCACGAATATACGAGGTAAAATGTGTTGTTTGTTGTAGTGTGCACATTTACGTGAGCGTACATATCGTTGTGGTTTCTAGCACGTGGGGATCAAGCGCATGTCTTTACCTGCCTTTTCTCGCGCCTTGCGCAAGCAATATTGCTCCAACGCTGCATTTGGCCTTGGACCATGTTGTGTTTCTTACACCCGCTCATTTACCCACTTTTGGCATCTTTTGAGCTCGATTTCATGAAATTATCTCACCACGGTTCACACATGGCTAACCACCGTTATTTTGGTAAGTGGATCATACCGATATATAATATAATAACTGGTAAGTATTTTGCTTGTAAGGTAAACAACCTTTTGTGTTTGGTCAACTCCTAAAAAACTGAGTTTTTTAAAAGTATGAGTTATTTTTGTGGGGAAAGTAGAAGTTGGTGTCCTCCACACTGGTTCTCATCATGAATGAGATAAACCATTCATACTAAATAAAATAAAATTTATTATTTATATCAAAACTCGATTATTTTACACACTATTACCATTTTTTTTACAATTAAATTTAAATTTTGAGCTAAAATCCCAAAATTCATGTAGCACCACTCTGGACGTGAATTGGGCCTCAAGAAGTAGGGTAATTATGAAGGGCTTCACCTCGATTTTTGTTTGTTTTAACCAATAGATCAAATCGGGCTTTCAGAACTGGCCCAAATACGATATTGTGGGTCATTTTGGCTGTTTTTAAAGGTGAAGTTGGAATAATGGATGGCAAGTTTTAAAAAAAGGGGGATTGAGCACTCTCTCCATCCTCTAGATATTTGTTTTGAAATGGCGTACTTTCCTCCTCTGTTCGATCTTCTAAGGGTGTGTTTGGAAGAACTGTGCTTATAAGTAAACCTGACTTATTTTGAAAATAGGGGGAGACCAACTTCTGCTTTTCCTCAAAAAATATGTTCTACTTTCAAAATAAACTGTTTTTTTTACACTTTATCAAACACTGAAAATTGTTTTGCATATAAGAATAGCAGGTTAAAAACTTTGCTAAATAGGAGTCAGTCTAATGTGCGTGAGACTAATGACATACAAATAATATACAAATGGAGTGTATAATAAACAGAAACCTTTTAAATATAAAGTCTAAGATGTAACTAACTTTTACTCGGGGTCACTTTTAAAAAGCACGCTGAAATGGACGGACCAATGTGTAATTTATCCAAATTATCTAAAACCCTTGCTGGATCCTCCATCGCCATTGTCATGCTTCGTCGCCAAAGATCCTCAACGGCGGTGCCCCCTCATTGTCGTGCTTCCCGGTTGAACCCAGGCGATGTTTCTCGGCAGCCCTAACTCCCCTCGCAGCGCCACCATCGATTTTGGCCGAATCTCCGCAGTGGATGTGAAATCGGAAAGGAAGAATTGACATTGATGGAAATCAAATGTGTACAAGAAAATGGATGAAATGAAGATAACAAGTGAAGTTAAGCCTTTCCAGCTACGTCGTCGAAATGTGAAGTCGGAAAGACTTGGTTTGGAATCCGAATTTTAAGTTGTTAGAATATGTCATTGGGGAATATGACGTATTGGGCTTCCACCAGAGGCTAGGCTTGGCTTGGATTTGGGCTTCACCCGGCCCAATCCAATTTATTTTTCAACCTTTAAATAGATAATAATAAATCATATTACAACATCAAATTTAAATATTAAAACATACAGCTAAAATATTTAAACATCAAAATAAAAAATAAAAAAAAATTTAGAATCAAATAAAAAAGTGTAAAATTTAAAAATAAAACAAAATATTATACATATCAAATAAAAATAATTAAATATCAAATAAAAAAACTAAATAATCAAACTAGAATGTTTAAACATCAAATAAAAAAACAATTATAAACGTAAAATTAGAACATTTAAACATCGTATAACAATACTAAAAATATACATAAATGAAATAATTAAATATCAACTAAAGAATAAAATATAAACAGCAAATTAGTATGTTTAAACATTAAATAAAAATACTAAAAATACACATCAAAATTGAAATAGTTAAAGCATCAAGTAAAACACTAAACAAACTAAAAGAATCATCCAATTAAAAAGTATTAAAAATATCCATCAAATTAAAATAGTTAAAAATAAAAAAATAGTTGAACATCTATTGAAAACACTGAAAAACACATCAAATTTTAATATCAAAACATCAAAGTACAACGCATGAGTTTTAAAATATCAAAGCTTGAAACAAAATGTGTTACTAATATTGAAAAAATAAAACATCAGTACTAAAACAAAATTTAAAAACCAATTAATGCTATTGAAACATCAAGAACACATTAAATAAAAATCTAATACTTCAACTAAAAGGTTGTCGATATCTTTTTTAAAACAACACGATGAAAAATTAAATCATCAAATCAAATGAAAATCTAGATTATTAAGTACAAATTAAGATAGTAAAATATCACTAACTAGTGTGAAATACTAAAAGTGTCAAAACTTTGACATGTAAATACAAGATTTACACTAAAAGATAAAAAAATATTTACTTTAAAACACACGATTTTATTGGAATGATTATGTGAAAACATTAAAAGATTTTGTTGAAACATAAAGTATTACCAATGAAGCATCAAGTTTGATAGCAAAAACTCGCGCATTGTGCGGAAAGGATGAAAAAAATTGATTCGCAAATTTCTCTGAGGCGAATTCTTGACCCGCAAGATTCTCATGACGCGGAATCATTAATTTTCCAACTATTAATGCCCAACATCCCTAAAATGTGGTATTTGCACATAGACCCTTCTTTCCTCTCCCAAACTTTTTTAAATTATATTTAAAACCTCATTTATAATTAAACTTTATAATATTGCACATTAATCCTTATTTTCGATGTGAAACGATCTCACACAAAACTTTGTCGCTTAATAGAGCCTAAGAGCTCACAGTTTAACACCAACAATAATACGTAAAGGAGAAGTAGCTGTAAAAAATTAATCAAAATTTTAATCGAATAAGAATGAATTATTTTTATCAAAGTAAAAGTAAAGTAAGTTGGGGAGAACACAATGCATGAACTAAACAAAGTGAGCAATGGATATATTACTGCTAAAAAATAGTTTCTTTACGAAAATGTAATTATTATAATTTAAATTGAATTTTCTGGAAAATATTATTTTAATAGATATAATTAGATATCAAGCATCGTTTTCATCTCCTCGGGGTCATCAGCGGAGGAATAACTCGCCTTTCTTGACTGTAGGAGATAATTATTGTGTATACCTGTGTATACTTATTATTAATACTGAAAAGCATCAAAGATTAATTATTGCATAGACTAACCTTAATTATTGTCTCAATTTCTGCTTATTTTTATTCATTTGATGACATTTTAATACACCCCAAAGTCAGCTACTCCAAATGGAGTACCGATTATGTATTTTGGGTAGATCTGAATTTTTATATGATTAGATTTCCATAACTTTACTTATATAAAATTTAATTTAATTTAATTTATTTTTTATATAAATTGATTTTTTAAAATTATTTTAGAGTTCGTCTCTTGAAAGACGGTCTTTCCATAAACTATGAAAATACCAAGGTTTAAATTAAAAATTAGAAAAAATGAAGATAAAATTTTCAAGTTACATTAATCGGGCCATAAACTTTATAACTACTACATGTTAGACAATAAATTTTTAATATTGCAACTGAAATATTTTACCTTTTTATTATTATAATGAAACCCCGTCTTTTCATAAGTTTATGGAAAGACGTTTTATCCCAAGAATTTGTCATTGTTTTTTTAATTCGTTTTGTACTTGTATATTCCTTTTCCATACTAAATAAATGAGTTTGAATGATAATTTGTATCCTATCTCTTTCTCTTGAAGTTCACATGGATAATTAGGCGTTTAATCAATGCATATGATGCAACGTGCATGTGTTAGTTAAAAGCAGAATTTCGGAGTTTTATAAATGACTGAGATTAGCTGTATTAATCATTAGCATAAAGTAACTATCCTATCCCGGGTACTCGTAGTGTTCTCAGTTGAGAAAAATCTAAGCCAAGACAATCATTTTCTCCTGATTAAGCAGAACCATGAAAATGATATCGTCCACAGCATATGTAAAACTATCAAACAACCGAAACAGCAATTTCCCCCTCGTTTTTGAGTATCTCTGTAATTATATATTAGCGATATATATCAATATAACCCTAACTACTGAGTAAATGTAAATATAACTCTAAAAAATGTTTAGTGTAAAAATAACCCTAACTAGTTGATCTTAGTGCCAATATCTCCCTAAAACACCATTTCCGGCGTTGACAACATACACAATGACTAAAATGCCCTTTGATCTAAAACTAAAAAGTATTAGGAAAATTTTACCGTCAGGGCACCACCATCACTAGGTTACCGTCGCCGCCACTACTTCCCCCTCCGGCCAGCCGCTCCGCCACCCCCATCACCCCAGCTCCACCCACATCCCGCTGTCGTGAAACCAATCCTGCCGCCACCCTCACCCACAACCCCGCCGCCATCCGGTAGCAAACGCCACCACCTCTCCCTCCGCTGCTCACCCTCACCCACCGCCACCAACCCCAGCCCTAGCCCCCCACTGATGCTCACTCTCAACCTCACCGTCGCCGTAAAACCCCCAACCCTAGCCCCACCGCTGCTCACCCTCACCCACCACCGGTCACCACCTACCCCAACCACAGCCCCGCCCCCGTGAAACCCTAGACCCTTACCCCGCCGTTGCTCACCCTCAGCCACTATCCGCCGAAAACAACCCAGCCCTAGCCCCGCAGTTGCTCACCCTCACCCTCTCCACCCCTCGTTAAACCCCAGCCTTAGCCCCGTCGCAGCTCACCCTCATTGTCGTCGTGAAACCATAGCCCTAAACCCAGCCCCCGACACCACCACCCCTATCCCCACCCCTCTCGCCACCACCACAATGAGACTAACACGATGAGACTAACACCCCGATCGACAATGGGATTGAACGGACAACGTAATTCAACGACCGGTGAACGGCGGCGGGGAGGAACTAACGATGACGGACGAGTGAAGGGGAGAAATGGAGAAAATGGCGGAAGAAATAGCATCGTTGGGGAGAATAAATTGCAGAAGAAAATAGGAGAAATATTTAGAAAAAATTAGGGTAAAGGGCATCAACGTCATTTCACAATGTTTTAAAAAAAATCAGAGGGGAAAGATAGTAATTTCACATAATTCCGGCTAAAATTGGTCTGAATGGGTAGTTTTGCACTTATGTCAATTAGGTAGCCTTATATTGGCACTTTCGAACATTGGAAGGTTATATTGACACTTATATCAAGTAGGTAGGGTTATAAAACACTTTTTTCCATTGTTAAAAGTTATAGGCGATGTTTGGAAAAACCAATCATATAAATCTGATTGGTCAATTTTTTTTTAGTTTGAATGATATTTACGAATTATTTGAATAATATATTAAATACTAACATTTAAAACTCAATCTTAGTACTTTGTATAAATAAAATTATTCATATTATGTTGTATGGATGTAATTTGGTCCTCTATTGTTGGACCGTCCATCAAACTTGATCTGACTCGCAAGACTTAGTTTACTCTGACGTGAAGACATAGAGTCTCAACTCGAACATGTCATAGTAGTGAGCATTAGACTTGACGTTTCTTCTCCCTTACAAGTTGTACACCCTCTACGGAGAAATACGTCAAGTCACATAAATTCAACCATACCACATTTTCCAGCAACACCAAGACAACTGAAAAAACAAAAAGTTTCCCACCTCCTTTTACGAAAAGTCAAGTTGTCCCATTGGATGTAGGTTAGACCGGTCGGTTTTTGGTTGCCACTATGCATTCCCACAAGTGTACCTGATGCATCTTAAATGTGTATGAATGTCTCTAGTTAGAAAGAGTTTAGACAAACCCTAATTAAATTAACCGAAATGAATTCATCTGTCTGGCCTAAACAATCTAAACCAGGCGGAATCTACAAATATGACTTGAATCCTATAACCAAAATTTTCAAAAGTAAACTTATTACAACTATTTTTTTATTCAGACTTCCTCTGCATATCTTTTAGAGGGAAAATCAAAGTCAAAAAGGCTTTCCAGAAAAAATGTCACTGGAAAAATCTGTCATCGCAAAGAAAATATAATTTTATCCCGTAAAAAAAGACACTGTTTGGTTTAATTAGTAAAAATTTTTTAATAAAAATAATTTGAACAAAGACAAAATGGGGGTGGGGGATAGGATTTAGAGCGTTGGAGAATTATTCGGATGAGTTTTGTGTTCAAGCCTCAGATTGACATCATACCACCTGGACGTGACCTGAATGACGATGGGATGCCAGAGATACTGGATATGGTGGTGATATGGTTCAAAGACAGAGCTCCCTTTTAGACGAAGGCCACTCTGTTACTCAACACTTGAGCAGCATGCTATGTCATACATTCTGCCTGGACTAAAACCCAATAGTCAAAAGGAAGATATTTGAATCCAATTATACATTCGGATTACAGTTCCATCACAGGTACAATTATGACATAGTAAATAGGGTAAAATACAAAATTAAGCCTATTATTTTATGAAAGTGTCAATTTAACCCTGTAAAATTCTAAAGTGCGATTCTAACCCAAAATTTTTCAAAAAATGCGCCGATATAGGCTTTTCGCAATATTCTGGCGTTGACTTAACATTTTCCAGCATTTACCAAACCTAAAAAACTAAAATACCCCCAGTATTAAAACAAATATATCCCTAGGGTTCTTCTTCTTCATCATCATCTCCATAATCATTACCGCCGCTGCTCTACCACCACCACTAACGCTGCTCTAGCACCGGTAACTGGAATTTGGAAATACGCCGCAATATGGAGTTTTGCTGGAATCTAAAGTTCCACTAAAATCTGGATTTCACCACATCACCACCTCCCCCGCCTCACCGCCTCACCGCCTCACCACCTCCATCCGCTTTCTCATCACCATCTCTACCCGCCCAGCCCAGCCCAGATCTGCAGCCACCCAGCACCACCACCGTTGCCACCATATCCTCTTTAAACCAATTGCAACACCACCACCATCATCTCCTCTCTAAATCCCAGCTACTATACTCGTTCTCTCCAGGAGACCAACACTGCGGCCTAGCCCAAACCAAGCCCCATCACAAAGAGATGCCGCCGCCAGAGACCCAAGCCCCATCGCGAAGAGACTTGAGCCCAACCAAGCCCCATCAGAGATACTTATTCAGGAAGAGATACTGTTATGACCTCACCTTTAGCCGACGATTACTTCAGTGGGAAACCCCAGCCCCACTATTGCTATGCCGGAGATGGGATATAAACTGGAGGAGCTAGAGAGAAGAGTTCCTACTTGATGTTCTGGATAGGAGATACCCTACTGGAGGTGCCAGGG
>JAULKM010024080.1:0-14028 GCA_032355605.1 Rubia tinctorum
TTTTGGCCGGCCACGAGTATATCTGCACTTTTGAAAATCAGCATGGGTACATTAGCACTTATGAAAAACTGAGGGTTATATTTGCACTTTCCAAAGAACTGGGGGTCATCTAAGCATTTTACTCATTGTGTTATTTGTTTTGTTTGCAGGATGGTCCTCCATCTTTTTCGTGTTTTTCATTCTAGACCAAAAATAAAATAATTATAATTTTACCTCCGAATTTGATTTTCCATTTTTCTGTTTTCAGTCTAGTCCCTGGTCTTACAGTTAGACGGTCTCGCAGGAGACGAACTCGAGGTCATTTTGACTAACCTAAACCCAAATTGTCTAAAAATAACATATTAATATTATAATATGTAGCTGATTTTAATTCTTTTATATGTATAATCAATCATAAATTGTTAAATATATAACTTCTAAAGATATAATTAAAACCATAAATATCTCATATTGTGTATATATATCACTAATGAAAATTCAAATAAATACATAATCTGAAATAACAAAATGTTCGAATTTTTTTATACAATGATAGTGTACTTTTGATAGAAATATGTGTACATATTATGTTATTTATTATATATGACAAAGTTTTGTTTTAGACCGACTAACTGTTAAACGAGCACATTTTATAATTAGTAAGACTAATTAGGTCATTTGATATTTATTTTTATTTATTGAAATGAGATTCACATAATTATGATAAAATTTTAAAATAAATCTCAGCATATAAATAATTAATTTTTAAAAAATTGAATGAAATATTATAAAAAATAATAAGTTTTTATTGTATTCAATATTTATAGATTTCTGACTAAATTAATTATTTCAATTCATAACTCATACGATTTTCTTAAATGACACAACTTTAAAATTTTAAATAAACTTTATTTTCAGTTTAAATGTAAGACACAAAATGTACATCCTAATATTTTAATTAATAATATCGCGCAACGCGCGATGGTACTTTGCTATTTTTACAATAATAAAAATTAATTTAG
Organism: Rubia tinctorum; assembly: GCA_032355605.1. Taxonomy (NCBI): domain Eukaryota; kingdom Viridiplantae; phylum Streptophyta; class Magnoliopsida; order Gentianales; family Rubiaceae; genus Rubia; species Rubia tinctorum. The sequence goes on from JAULKM010024080.1 coordinate 1,002, forward strand.
CATTTCATCAAACAAAAAAATTAATTCAAAAGTAAAGTAGCGAATAAGCACCATCAAACATACTCAAATGGGTAAAATACAAAACTATCCCTATTATTTTCTAAAACTGTCAATTTAACCCTGTAAAATATGAAAGTGTGATTCCAACCCTAAGTTTTTCAGTAAATGTGCTGATATAACCTTTCTGCACTATTTCGGCGTTGACTTGGCATTTTCTAGCATTAACCAAACCTAAAAGACTAAAATATCCCTAGTCTTAAACCTAAACATCTAACGAAAAAAATACCCCTAAGGTTCTTTATTTTCATCCCATAATCACAGCCATCACTGCTCCGCCTCCACCTCCGCCGCTGCCGGAATCTGGATTTCCTCCCACAGCTTACCTTCCCCCCGCACACCATTAGGTTTCCCCCCCCCCCCCCCGCTCCGCCTCCCTCAAACCCTACCCACCACTTCTTCCCTCCACTTGTTGTTGTGTGTTATATTGTGTTCATATTTGGTGAGATTGTTATGATTTTATTGAGATATAATTTGCACTTTATGTGTTTTTTGTGCAGGAATTCATAGATTGTGAAGAATTGAGAGAGAACTATACATTGTACTCTTTTTCACTTAACCAACGGGTTTTTTTCGGGTTAAGGCTTTTAATGAGACGATGTGCTGCAATGAAAAATATTCTTTTTTTATATGATATTTTTTCAGAGATGAAGGAAAGAAGGTGAAAGCATAATTGCTGAAGTTCAAACTGGAGGTCTGCAGCAGAACCTAATCCGGATCCAATGCTTTCTTCTTATTGGAAATTTCTCTGAAACCCACCACTACAAGTTCCCTCTTTCCCTTTTATTTTTTTATGATCGATTTTTAACTAATGTGAGATATTCCGAACCGATTGCTTTAATCATATATTTTCTAGATTTATATATTTGTTAGTTTTCTTTTAATTCATATTTGATATTTGTTAATTTGCATCATTAGTTTTAGATAAAATCTTGAAAATTAAGGCATGGTGGCTACACCAAAAGTATTCGATATTAGTAGGTAATTTTTATAGTTATTACTCTGTTCCTCGTAGGATCGACTCCGCTTACTACTGTGCTAATTCTATCATTAGAGTTTGCAAATTATTTTGGTGAGTGAAACGACGTTCACCACTTGCCTTCCCCAAGCCGCCCTCGCCTTCCCCGATGGGAATGTTAGATTGATATAAAAATTTTGATTTGCTTTAAATTTCTTCTTTATGCAGAGAGGAGAAGATCCGAGATGGAAACAAAGGAGGAAGACAGGTAACGAAAGCTGGCGGCGAAAGAGTCGGTAGTGGCATGACTCATAGAGAAAGCCACCGCCTCAAGTAGGCCGATAGCCAATCCCCGCCTCCTGAAGGCCATCAAATTTGTTGTCAACAACTCTGATTCAGAGCTCCACCACTCATCTCGAGCCCTAATCTACCTCATGAAACGCGACCACTATCAAGTAACCGACAGTTTATATTCTGGAGCTTGGGGCCTTTTCCACCTGCCACCCGCCACCGCTCGCCTTCCCTCCGCTCGCTGGGGTTTTCGCTCCGCCTCGCTCAGCCACTCACTCAAGAACATACCGCTGCCACCACTCACCCACAGCCCACCCAGTCACAACCACCAATAGCCAACCCAGTCCTACCCCAGCAACCACTCTCCCCCCTATCCCGACGCCACCTCGCAAAACCCTAACTAGACGTCATCCCGCAGCCGAGAGAAGAAGCAAACGAAGGAGAGCTGTGGTGTGAAATAGAAAAATAGATCTGAGAAGAAGGCGAGCGGCGGGTGAGGGGGAAGGCGAACGGCAGCGGGGGAGCAGACGGAGAAGAAATGCTAGGGAAAAAATAGAGAACAATAGATACGAGAAGGAGAGGAAAAAAAACAATGTTTGGTTAATATATGTGAAGGGATAATTGTCCTTTAAACTTTTTCTGAATTTCTATTTTTTAACTGGGGTATAATAGTCAATTTATATAATTCCGGCCAAATTAATGTTCTCATTATTAGATTGACAACTTTCGAGCAAATAATAGGGTTAGAAATGCACTTTTAGATTTTACATGATTAAATTAACACTTTTGACCAAAACATAGAGTCACTTTATCATTTAACTCTACTCAAATTAATGGTGCTACAAGGATATAGCAAATCATGCAAAAACAAGGATAGAGCAAATCATGCATGCCATGCACTGCAAATTGAGCTTTCAATGCATCCAAGATGAAAAGTTAACTCAAATGAAAAGGTGGTGATTATAATTGAGATAGCTAGATCATCATGCAGAAGCAAGGATCAGATTCAGATTATATATCCAACTAAGAAATCAAAAATAAAATCTTGTATATAAAGTAGTGTACACTAATGTTATTCTGTTCAAGTACTAGTTGGGGCATAAACATAAAAGCTTCTTTAAGGGAAAGATGTGCACTCCCTATCTATTTAAGTCACTACCAAGTAAACTACTCTAAGAAGAACCTACTTTTTTTTCATCACCATCATCATCACTAGATGCTGGTTTAGTTCTACTGCACCCAAGAAATCCATCATTCAACATATTTATACACCTCTCTTCTCTTCCTCTCCTCCTCTCTACAACCATACTCGATTCGGCCGAGTTTTTCTCCATAACCTAGACATGGCTCTTCCCCACATCTTCTGCCCTTTCTTCTTCCTCACCCTCCATCTGTTCTTCTGTTGCCAATCTACCGCACTGAACCAATCACAGTTTTTCGCGGAAATGAGGAAATCTTTCGCAGGGAAAGCCCTGTCGAATTGGGATGTCTCCAATGGAGGGAGTTTTTGCAACTACACAGGAGTTGGCTGTGACAGCCAAGGAATGGTTCAGAAGATTGACATCTCGGGATGGGGTCTTTCGGGCCGGCTTCCCGAAGGGATATGCTCTTACTTGCCTACTCTTCGGGTTCTTCGGGTCGGGTTCAACAATCTCCAGGGCGGTTTCCCTAGAAGTATGACCAGTTGCTCCAGGTTAGAGGTGCTGAACATGAGTTCTACTCATCTCAACAATACGCTGCCCGATTTATCGCCGTTGCAGTCGCTGAAGCTCCTGGATTTCTCATACAATCCACTCGGGGGGAAGTTTCCGATCTCGATCACAAACCTGACAAACTTGGAGATGCTGAACTTCAATGCAAACGAGCAATTTGAGCCGTGGAAGTTACCGGAGAACATTTCCAGGCTGAATAATCTGGAGATGATGATCCTTGATTCATGCAGCTTATACGGCCCAATTCCGGCGTGGATTGGCAATATGACATCTCTAATTGACCTGGAAATGACAGGGAATTCCCTGAGTGGGAGGATTCCACCTGAGATGGGAAACCTTAGGAATCTGGAACAGCTGGAGCTTTACTACAATAAACTCGAAGGCGAAATCCCTGAGGAGTTTGGTAATCTGACACAGCTGATTGACATAGATATGTCTGTGAACAAGCTTACAAGGCTTCCTGAATCGCTCTGCCGCCTTCCGAAGCTCACCTGTTTGCAGCTCTACAACAACAGTTTGGCAGGGGAGATTCCTGAAGCCCTAGCGAACTCGACAACGTTGACAATGGTGTCCTTGTACGAGAATTCGCTGACTGGAAAGATCCCGGAGAACCTCGGAAGATGGGCTCCCCTGGTCGGGATCGACCTGTCGGAAAATCAGTTTTCCGGACCACTTCCGCCGTACGTTTGCAACGGTGGTAAACTGCTTTACCTTCTTGTTCTTGCTAACAATTTTTCAGAGCGAATTCCTGAGAGCTATTCCAGGTGTTCTTCCATCTTGCGTTTTCGGGTCAATTCTAATCATTTGGAAGGAGCGATTCCGGATTGGATTCTTGCATTTCCCCGCGCTTCAATCATTGACCTGGGAAACAACCGCTTCAGCGGTTCGATTTCCCGAAGCATCGGAAACGCCAAGAATTTGTCCGAACTCTTCCTGCAGAACAACCTGATTTCAGGTTTCTTACCTGAAGAAATCTCGGGAGCTTTCAATCTTGTTGAGATTGATTTCAGTAATAACCTCCTGTCCGGTCCGATTCCACCTGAAATCGGAAACCTGAAACAACTCAATCTGCTCCAGCTTCAGCATAACAATTTCAGCTCTTCAATCCCTGACTCCATATCATATCTGAAAGCCCTAAATGTTCTCGATCTGTCCGATAATCTTCTAACAGGAAACATCCCTAAAAACCTGTCTGAACTCCTCCCGAATTCCTTAAACTTGTCCAACAACTTCCTCTCCGGTTCAATCCCACATGAATTCCTGTCCCCGGGGCTCTTGGGAACATTCTCCGGTAACCCGAATCTCTGCGTCCCGAACCACATCAACACCACAAAATTCCAGCCTTGCTCCAGAACATACACCAAGAAAACCGTCTCCTGCATATGGGTCGTCGGAATATCACTAGCCATCGTCGTCCTCGGAATCACGCTGTTCCTCCGGCGATGGTTCCAAGGGAACAGAACCAGGGCCGACAGCGACGACGCCACCCTGTCTTCCTCCTTCTGCTCGTACGACGTCAAGAGCTTCCACCGGCTAACCTTTGACCAGCGCGAGATCGTGGGGTCCATGATCGACAAGAACATCGTCGGATATGGAGGATCAGGCACCGTTTACAAGATCGATCTAAGCAACGGACAAACCGTGGCAGTAAAGAAGCTCTGGGGCAAGAAATCAAAGGACTCAGTGTCCGATGATCAGCTGGTTTTGGACAAAGAACTGAAAACAGAGGTTGATACATTGGGAAGCATCAGACACAAGAACATCGTCAAACTGTACTGTTATTTCTCCAGTGTCGATTGCAATCTCCTGGTTTATGAGTACATGCTGAATGGTAATCTGTGGGATGCGATTCATGGAGAAAAAGTTATCCTGGATTGGCCGGCGAGGTATCAGATTGCTCTTGGTGTAGCTCAGGGTTTGGCTTACTTGCACCATGATTTGAATCCTCAGATTATCCATAGGGATATTAAGTCTACAAATATCTTGTTGGATATTGATTACCAACCTAAAGTTGCAGACTTCGGAATTGCTAAGGTTCTTCAGGCTAAGGCGGGAAAGGACTCCACCACCACTGTCATTGCTGGGACTTATGGTTACTTGGCCCCTGGTAATTTCTATGTCCCTTGCGTACGTACAAATTTGCACACCATGAGATCATGGTGGATGGCGGGTCGATTTTCAAATGTTTTGGTTTGATTTATTTGGGTTGACATTTTCACAACACATAATTAGATACTTGGTCCATGCCACCTTAAACTGCATATTTTTTTATCAACTTTTTCAAAGCACATCTTATCAAGGATAATGTGTTTTTCCATCAAGGTTAGGCAGTACAATACAAACTTTGTGCAAATTGTGTTTGTAATATTATTTTTCATATTATTGGGAAAACTTTTTAAGTGGGATGTGGATTAAAACTCTAGGGTTTAAATTCATGGACAAACAAAAAGCATCTACTCCTCACATCATTAATGCAATGGCTATGTTGTGACAGAATATGCATATTCTTCAAAGGCAACTACCAAATGTGATGTTTACAGCTTTGGGGTAGTGCTTATGGAGCTGATAACCGGGAAGAAGCCCGTGGAGGCAGATTTCGGGGACAACAAGAACATCATCTATTGGGTTTCAGCCAAGGTGGAGACCAAAGAGGGAGTTCTAGAAGTTTTGGACCGCAAAATTTCAGCCTCATTCCGAGATGAAATGATTAAGGTTCTTCGGATCGCCGTTCGTTGCACCTGCAAAACTCCGGCTCATCGCCCGTCAATGAGTGAAACCGTTCAGTTGCTCATCGAGGCTGATCCTTGTAGGTTTGGCACTTGTAAGTCCTTCAACAAGACTAAGGACACGTTCAGTGTCACGGTCGTTCCCGACTTGAAAGGGGTTTGATTCGGTGACAGTGGCTGACAGTGGTGGAATTAGACCAAAATTTTAGGAGGGGCGAATGTTACAAAAAAATTTATCGGGGCGGATGAAGAATAAATAAATAAATATATATATTTATTTATTTATTCTTCATCCGCCCCGATAAATTTTTTTGTAACATTCGCCCCTCCTAAAATTTTGGTCTAATTCCACCACTGTCAGCCACTGTCACCGAATCAAACCCCTTTCAAGTCGGGAACGACCGTGACACTGAACGTGTCCTTAGTCTTGTTGAAGGACTTACAAGTGCCAAACCTACAAGGATCAGCCTCGATGAGCAACTGAACGGTTTCACTCATTGACGGGCGATGAGCCGGAGTTTTGCAGGTGCAACGAACGGCGATCCGAAGAACCTTAATCATTTCATCTCGGAATGAGGCTGAAATTTTGCGGTCCAAAACTTCTAGAACTCCCTCTTTGGTCTCCACCTTGGCTGAAACCCAATAGATGATGTTCTTGTTGTCCCCGAAATCTGCCTCCACGGGCTTCTTCCCGGTTATCAGCTCCATAAGCACTACCCCAAAGCTGTAAACATCACATTTGGTAGTTGCCTTTGAAGAATATGCATATTCTGTCACAACATAGCCATTGCATTAATGATGTGAGGAGTAGATGCTTTTTGTTTGTCCATGAATTTAAACCCTAGAGTTTTAATCCACATCCCACTTAAAAAGTTTTCCCAATAATATGAAAAATAATATTACAAACACAATTTGCACAAAGTTTGTATTGTACTGCCTAACCTTGATGGAAAAACACATTATCCTTGATAAGATGTGCTTTGAAAAAGTTGATAAAAAAATATGCAGTTTAAGGTGGCATGGACCAAGTATCTAATTATGTGTTGTGAAAATGTCAACCCAAATAAATCAAACCAAAACATTTGAAAATCGACCCGCCATCCACCATGATCTCATGGTGTGCAAATTTGTACGTACGCAAGGGACATAGAAATTACCAGGGGCCAAGTAACCATAAGTCCCAGCAATGACAGTGGTGGTGGAGTCCTTTCCCGCCTTAGCCTGAAGAACCTTAGCAATTCCGAAGTCTGCAACTTTAGGTTGGTAATCAATATCCAACAAGATATTTGTAGACTTAATATCCCTATGGATAATCTGAGGATTCAAATCATGGTGCAAGTAAGCCAAACCCTGAGCTACACCAAGAGCAATCTGATACCTCGCCGGCCAATCCAGGATAACTTTTTCTCCATGAATCGCATCCCACAGATTACCATTCAGCATGTACTCATAAACCAGGAGATTGCAATCGACACTGGAGAAATAACAGTACAGTTTGACGATGTTCTTGTGTCTGATGCTTCCCAATGTATCAACCTCTGTTTTCAGTTCTTTGTCCAAAACCAGCTGATCATCGGACACTGAGTCCTTTGATTTCTTGCCCCAGAGCTTCTTTACTGCCACGGTTTGTCCGTTGCTTAGATCGATCTTGTAAACGGTGCCTGATCCTCCATATCCGACGATGTTCTTGTCGATCATGGACCCCACGATCTCGCGCTGGTCAAAGGTTAGCCGGTGGAAGCTCTTGACGTCGTACGAGCAGAAGGAGGAAGACAGGGTGGCGTCGTCGCTGTCGGCCCTGGTTCTGTTCCCTTGGAACCATCGCCGGAGGAACAGCGTGATTCCGAGGACGACGATGGCTAGTGATATTCCGACGACCCATATGCAGGAGACGGTTTTCTTGGTGTATGTTCTGGAGCAAGGCTGGAATTTTGTGGTGTTGATGTGGTTCGGGACGCAGAGATTCGGGTTACCGGAGAATGTTCCCAAGAGCCCCGGGGACAGGAATTCATGTGGGATTGAACCGGAGAGGAAGTTGTTGGACAAGTTTAAGGAATTCGGGAGGAGTTCAGACAGGTTTTTAGGGATGTTTCCTGTTAGAAGATTATCGGACAGATCGAGAACATTTAGGGCTTTCAGATATGATATGGAGTCAGGGATTGAAGAGCTGAAATTGTTATGCTGAAGCTGGAGCAGATTGAGTTGTTTCAGGTTTCCGATTTCAGGTGGAATCGGACCGGACAGGAGGTTATTACTGAAATCAATCTCAACAAGATTGAAAGCTCCCGAGATTTCTTCAGGTAAGAAACCTGAAATCAGGTTGTTCTGCAGGAAGAGTTCGGACAAATTCTTGGCGTTTCCGATGCTTCGGGAAATCGAACCGCTGAAGCGGTTGTTTCCCAGGTCAATGATTGAAGCGCGGGGAAATGCAAGAATCCAATCCGGAATCGCTCCTTCCAAATGATTAGAATTGACCCGAAAACGCAAGATGGAAGAACACCTGGAATAGCTCTCAGGAATTCGCTCTGAAAAATTGTTAGCAAGAACAAGAAGGTAAAGCAGTTTACCACCGTTGCAAACGTACGGCGGAAGTGGTCCGGAAAACTGATTTTCCGACAGGTCGATCCCGACCAGGGGAGCCCATCTTCCGAGGTTCTCCGGGATCTTTCCAGTCAGCGAATTCTCGTACAAGGACACCATTGTCAACGTTGTCGAGTTCGCTAGGGCTTCAGGAATCTCCCCTGCCAAACTGTTGTTGTAGAGCTGCAAACAGGTGAGCTTCGGAAGGCGGCAGAGCGATTCAGGAAGCCTTGTAAGCTTGTTCACAGACATATCTATGTCAATCAGCTGTGTCAGATTACCAAACTCCTCAGGGATTTCGCCTTCGAGTTTATTGTAGTAAAGCTCCAGCTGTTCCAGATTCCTAAGGTTTCCCATCTCAGGTGGAATCCTCCCACTCAGGGAATTCCCTGTCATTTCCAGGTCAATTAGAGATGTCATATTGCCAATCCACGCCGGAATTGGGCCGTATAAGCTGCATGAATCAAGGATCATCATCTCCAGATTATTCAGCCTGGAAATGTTCTCCGGTAACTTCCACGGCTCAAATTGCTCGTTTGCATTGAAGTTCAGCATCTCCAAGTTTGTCAGGTTTGTGATCGAGATCGGAAACTTCCCCCCGAGTGGATTGTATGAGAAATCCAGGAGCTTCAGCGACTGCAACGGCGATAAATCGGGCAGCGTATTGTTGAGATGAGTAGAACTCATGTTCAGCACCTCTAACCTGGAGCAACTGGTCATACTTCTAGGGAAACCGCCCTGGAGATTGTTGAACCCGACCCGAAGAACCCGAAGAGTAGGCAAGTAAGAGCATATCCCTTCGGGAAGCCGGCCCGAAAGACCCCATCCCGAGATGTCAATCTTCTGAACCATTCCTTGGCTGTCACAGCCAACTCCTGTGTAGTTGCAAAAACTCCCTCCATTGGAGACATCCCAATTCGACAGGGCTTTCCCTGCGAAAGATTTCCTCATTTCCGCGAAAAACTGTGATTGGTTCAGTGCGGTAGATTGGCAACAGAAGAACAGATGGAGGGTGAGGAAGAAGAAAGGGCAGAAGATGTGGGGAAGAGCCATGTCTAGGTTATGGAGAAAAACTCGGCCGAATCGAGTATGGTTGTAGAGAGGAGGAGAGGAAGAGAAGAGAGGTGTATAAATATGTTGAATGATGGATTTCTTGGGTGCAGTAGAACTAAACCAGCATCTAGTGATGATGATGGTGATGAAAAAAAAGTAGGTTCTTCTTAGAGTAGTTTACTTGGTAGTGACTTAAATAGATAGGGAGTGCACATCTTTCCCTTAAAGAAGCTTTTATGTTTATGCCCCAACTAGTACTTGAACAGAATAACATTAGTGTACACTACTTTATATACAAGATTTTATTTTTGATTTCTTAGTTGGATATATAATCTGAATCTGATCCTTGCTTCTGCATGATGATCTAGCTATCTCAATTATAATCACCACCTTTTCATTTGAGTTAACTTTTCATCTTGGATGCATTGAAAGCTCAATTTGCAGTGCATGGCATGCATGATTTGCTCTATCCTTGTTTTTGCATGATTTGCTATATCCTTGTAGCACCATTAATTTGAGTAGAGTTAAATGATAAAGTGACTCTATGTTTTGGTCAAAAGTGTTAATTTAATCATGTAAAATCTAAAAGTGCATTTCTAACCCTATTATTTGCTCGAAAGTTGTCAATCTAATAATGAGAACATTAATTTGGCCGGAATTATATAAATTGACTATTATACCCCAGTTAAAAAATAGAAATTCAGAAAAAGTTTAAAGGACAATTATCCCTTCACATATATTAACCAAACATTGTTTTTTTTCCTCTCCTTCTCGTATCTATTGTTCTCTATTTTTTCCCTAGCATTTCTTCTCCGTCTGCTCCCCCGCTGCCGTTCGCCTTCCCCCTCACCCGCCGCTCGCCTTCTTCTCAGATCTATTTTTCTATTTCACACCACAGCTCTCCTTCGTTTGCTTCTTCTCTCGGCTGCGGGATGACGTCTAGTTAGGGTTTTGCGAGGTGGCGTCGGGATAGGGGGGAGAGTGGTTGCTGGGGTAGGACTGGGTTGGCTATTGGTGGTTGTGACTGGGTGGGCTGTGGGTGAGTGGTGGCAGCGGTATGTTCTTGAGTGAGTGGCTGAGCGAGGCGGAGCGAAAACCCCAGCGAGCGGAGGGAAGGCGAGCGGTGGCGGGTGGCAGGTGGAAAAGGCCCCAAGCTCCAGAATATAAACTGTCGGTTACTTGATAGTGGTCGCGTTTCATGAGGTAGATTAGGGCTCGAGATGAGTGGTGGAGCTCTGAATCAGAGTTGTTGACAACAAATTTGATGGCCTTCAGGAGGCGGGGATTGGCTATCGGCCTACTTGAGGCGGTGGCTTTCTCTATGAGTCATGCCACTACCGACTCTTTCGCCGCCAGCTTTCGTTACCTGTCTTCCTCCTTTGTTTCCATCTCGGATCTTCTCCTCTCTGCATAAAGAAGAAATTTAAAGCAAATCAAAATTTTTATATCAATCTAACATTCCCATCGGGGAAGGCGAGGGCGGCTTGGGGAAGGCAAGTGGTGAACGTCGTTTCACTCACCAAAATAATTTGCAAACTCTAATGATAGAATTAGCACAGTAGTAAGCGGAGTCGATCCTACGAGGAACAGAGTAATAACTATAAAAATTACCTACTAATATCGAATACTTTTGGTGTAGCCACCATGCCTTAATTTTCAAGATTTTATCTAAAACTAATGATGCAAATTAACAAATATCAAATATGAATTAAAAGAAAACTAACAAATATATAAATCTAGAAAATATATGATTAAAGCAATCGGTTCGGAATATCTCACATTAGTTAAAAATCGATCATAAAAAAATAAAAGGGAAAGAGGGAACTTGTAGTGGTGGGTTTCAGAGAAATTTCCAATAAGAAGAAAGCATTGGATCCGGATTAGGTTCTGCTGCAGACCTCCAGTTTGAACTTCAGCAATTATGCTTTCACCTTCTTTCCTTCATCTCTGAAAAAATATCATATAAAAAAAGAATATTTTTCATTGCAGCACATCGTCTCATTAAAAGCCTTAACCCGAAAAAAACCCGTTGGTTAAGTGAAAAAGAGTACAATGTATAGTTCTCTCTCAATTCTTCACAATCTATGAATTCCTGCACAAAAAACACATAAAGTGCAAATTATATCTCAATAAAATCATAACAATCTCACCAAATATGAACACAATATAACACACAACAACAAGTGGAGGGAAGAAGTGGTGGGTAGGGTTTGAGGGAGGCGGAGCGGGGGGGGGGGGGGGAAACCTAATGGTGTGCGGGGGGAAGGTAAGCTGTGGGAGGAAATCCAGATTCCGGCAGCGGCGGAGGTGGAGGCGGAGCAGTGATGGCTGTGATTATGGGATGAAAATAAAGAACCTTAGGGGTATTTTTTTCGTTAGATGTTTAGGTTTAAGACTAGGGATATTTTAGTCTTTTAGGTTTGGTTAATGCTAGAAAATGCCAAGTCAACGCCGAAATAGTGCAGAAAGGTTATATCAGCACATTTACTGAAAAACTTAGGGTTGGAATCACACTTTCATATTTTACAGGGTTAAATTGACAGTTTTAGAAAATAATAGGGATAGTTTTGTATTTTACCCATTTGAGTATGTTTGATGGTGCTTATTCGCTACTTTACTTTTGAATTAATTTTTTTGTTTGATGAAATGCTAAATTAATTTTTATTATTGTAAAAATAGCAAAGTACCATCGCGCGTTGCGCGATATTATTAATTAAAATATTAGGATGTACATTTTGTGTCTTACATTTAAACTGAAAATAAAGTTTATTTAAAATTTTAAAGTTGTGTCATTTAAGAAAATCGTATGAGTTATGAATTGAAATAATTAATTTAGTCAGAAATCTATAAATATTGAATACAATAAAAACTTATTATTTTTTATAATATTTCATTCAATTTTTTAAAAATTAATTATTTATATGCTGAGATTTATTTTAAAATTTTATCATAATTATGTGAATCTCATTTCAATAAATAAAAATAAATATCAAATGACCTAATTAGTCTTACTAATTATAAAATGTGCTCGTTTAACAGTTAGTCGGTCTAAAACAAAACTTTGTCATATATAATAAATAACATAATATGTACACATATTTCTATCAAAAGTACACTATCATTGTATAAAAAAATTCGAACATTTTGTTATTTCAGATTATGTATTTATTTGAATTTTCATTAGTGATATATATACACAATATGAGATATTTATGGTTTTAATTATATCTTTAGAAGTTATATATTTAACAATTTATGATTGATTATACATATAAAAGAATTAAAATCAGCTACATATTATAATATTAATATGTTATTTTTAGACAATTTGGGTTTAGGTTAGTCAAAATGACCTCGAGTTCGTCTCCTGCGAGACCGTCTAACTGTAAGACCAGGGACTAGACTGAAAACAGAAAAATGGAAAATCAAATTCGGAGGTAAAATTATAATTATTTTATTTTTGGTCTAGAATGAAAAACACGAAAAAGATGGAGGACCATCCTGCAAACAAAACAAATAACACAATGAGTAAAATGCTTAGATGACCCCCAGTTCTTTGGAAAGTGCAAATATAACCCTCAGTTTTTCATAAGTGCTAATGTACCCATGCTGATTTTCAAAAGTGCAGATATACTCGTGGCCGGCCAAAA
>JAULKM010024091.1:0-14027 GCA_032355605.1 Rubia tinctorum
GCTTATCGCAGTATGTTCCAACATGGTAAGTTTCTCTTCTTTACCATAAGTTCACAAATTGTCAATCAATTAATCCACGAGTCACACGTGTCTTTTCAATCTCTCCAAATTAATCCATCACACTTGACTTTACAAAGCTATATGCCACCACAAGACTAACGGATAAAAGACTTTGCTCTAACGAAGCCAAGCGGCTGATCCCGTCGCTATAACCATGCATTACCTAGATGATTTATAATTTCCTTGTACTGTTGTTAACGGATGTTAGGAACTTCATGAATAGGTGGTAGATGGACCAAATCATTTTTGGTGCGTTCATCGGTGATCTTTCTATAATTTCATTGAGTGGACTGAAGCATTCATTACTATGAAGTCACACAGAATTGTGCAGGCTTTGTTCTCTTCTCCTATGATGATTTGGTAATTGTATATTTCCTAGAGGAATCTCAGACCTTTCTGTGAAACCTCTAAACCAAGTTGTCGATTTCTTGAGGTGTGAACATTGCGAGAATATCCGCATTTCGTGAGCCGAGAGCCCGCTCAGTCCTCAGTTTCCCCCCTAATGATCGTGGACCACGACCAGACCCGTGGTTCGCAAACCGAGGGTCTTCTGGCCTCCTTAGCTTGCTTCCCCAAGCCTTCTACAATTTTCAAATCTTAAGACTCCTCTGTGACCTTCAAATCTTTTACCACTTTAGCAAGAGGCCTTTCTCTAGTCTTTGCTTTGATATCTACTCTTCAACCTCGACCCCGTCATGGAAATTGATTTTCAAACACTTCATAAATCAAAGAGTTTAGACATAAAAATATGCAATATCATTCTAACCCTGTAATAAAAAAGTATTCGATCTACTTGTGCTTACCTACAATCTATTACAGATTTGAATTCCAAATGTGTTAAAAATAGGGTATAAATTGAGCACATCAATGACTCAAATGCAGTATTTACAGGACAAAGTGACACACACCTAGAACCAAAAACCTTATCCGCTCAAAAATAATAAAAATTTGTGGAAAGGAGCAAAAATGGTCACCTCCAGCAACAAAAATTCGAGTGCAATCTTGCTGGGGGCTGAATTTAACAAAGTTGGATGCTAAATAGGGTGAACCTTGAAAATGGAAAATAATAGGGAGAACGCATTTGGAGGATAAGTCCTCTCCTTTTCTTTTCTTTTCTTTTCTTTTTTTTTCTGTCTGATTTTTTTTTAAAATTAAATGGAAAGGACGCATTCTCCAAATGCGTCTTCTATAATTTATTATTTTATTTAACATATTCTCACTTCTTTTTAAATTTTAAAAAATTCACACGTTTGTTATAAAATATTATTTTCTTATAAATCATTAATTTATTATTTTATATTATAAATAAAATAATATTATTTTATATAAATATAACTATTTTATATACTATTTTAATTTAATTATACTTTATAATTATCTTGAAAAAATATGTAATATTTTAATTATTATTTGTATAAAATATTATAATAATTTTTTGAGCTGTATATGGGTCGAATTTAAATAAATATATAATTTTATATACTATTGTAATTGAATTATACTTTATAATTATTTTGAAAAAATATATATAATATTTTAATTATTATTTATGTAAAAGTATTATAATATTATTTTTCGAGTTGTATATGAATCAAATTTAAATAAAAATATAATTTTCATATGAACTCATTTTTTAATAATAATATTATTTCTTAAATTTGGGAAAAATGCTATGTTATTAAGATTTTCGATGAATCGGCAACCAGCTATGGGAACGCAACAGATTTTTGGATTTGGGTCCTTGTTTTATGATTTTAGAATAGTGGAATATTTGGTTTTAAAAAAAAATTCAAATGACTGCAAATCTACACTCTTTTTTAAAACCTTGTTTAAAAAAAACGGAAAATGCGTCTTCTAGTTTTAACAAAAAAAGGCAAAGGTGAATACGCATTCTATAAATGCGTCTTCCAATTTCAACCAAGAAAAGAGAAACGATGAAGATGCATTCTCCTACTGTGAATTTTTTTTAAAATAGAAAAGATAAGGAGCGCCACCATTTGCTCCTCGACCGTCACTGTAGCACCAACCATAAAAAATTCACATTATCTATGGGCAAAATACCACCACCGACCGCCAGTGCCATATCTAAAATTCTATAAGCAGAGATTTTAATTTCAGCATCCAAAATAAATTGTTTGGCAATGACAAGTAAAACCCATCGAATCTGATTAGAGTTTCCAAGTTTGAGAGGTTAGCTAACCATGAGGGGATAGTAAAGTTGTATCCTTTTATTGCCAAAAACAAGCCAATAGAAGTAGTTGTTCTATTGCTCTAGAAAATACATCCCGACACTAATTTGCTCCAGATCCAATTGGAAAAAGATGATGGAACAGAACAAATTTTTAGATTTGGATCCGTATTTTATGATTTCGGAGTGGAATATTTTGTTTTTAAAAAATTCAACTGAAATTCAGAAAATTTTAATATAAATATATATATTATTTTCTTATAAAATCATTAATTTTTTATTTTTTATTATGAATAAAAATGACATTTTTATATAAATATAAATATTTTATATACTACTATAATTGAATTATGCTTTATAATTATTTTAAAAATATATATAATAATTATTATTATTTGTACAAAAATATTATAATATTATTTTTCAAGTTGTATATGGGTCGAATTTAAATAAAAATATAATATTCATATACAATTGTAATTGAATTATACCTTATAATTATTTTGAAATGAATAATATTTTGATTATTATTTGTATCAAAATATTATAATATTATTTTTCGAATTGTATATAGCTCGAATTTAAATAAAAATATAATATTCATATGAACTTATTTTTTAATAATAATATTTTTTATAATATTTTAATATAAATATATATTATATTCTTCTAAACTCATTATTGTATTGTTTTATATTATAAAAAATGAAATTATTTTATATAAATATAACTATTTTATATACTATTGTAATTGAATTATTCTTTATAATTATTTTAAAAAATATATAATATTTTAAGTATTATTTCTGTAAAAATATTATAATATTATTTTTCGAGTTGTATATGGCTCGAATTTAAATAAAAATATAATTTTCATTTGAATCATTTTTAATTATATTATTTGTTATAATATTTTATTATAAATATTATTATTTTCTTATAAAATCATTATTTTTTATTTTATAATATAAATTAATATGATATTATTTTATATAAATATAATATTTTGTATACTATTATAATTGAATTATGCTTCATGATTATTTTAAAAATATATATAATATTTTACTTATTATTTGTATAAAAAATACTTTAAAAGAAAGAAACGGTGAAGACACATTCAGCGAATGCGTTTTCGATATTTAAAAAAAAATTGCATATGGAGAAGATGGAATGTTTCTTCACTGATCGGCCAAATTATTTTTTTAAAAAACATGCGCATTTTTAGTCAGATTTTTTTTAAAAAAAGGAAAGTTTGATGATGCATTCAGCGAATGCGTCCTCGCCATTTGCATCAACCGACATCGATCATAGAAATATTTCAAACCTTCTTTTTGGAGAGAGAGCGGTGGATGTGACAAAGATATCGATTTTCGATAACACCTAATCGTACGATCAGGAAACGGTTTATGGAGTCCAAGATTAAACATGCACTTCCTTGTCAGACATGGATACTTGAGAGAATTCGTGAACACATCCAACACACCTTCACCACCATGGATTATGAGATTCTCGTAAATGTAGAGCATTGGCAAACCATGGATTATGAGATTCTCGTAGATGTAGAGCATTGGCGATGGGATGTTAATAGAGAGGATGGGTTTATTAGAGAAGGTGATGTAGGCTTCTTCAGGGGTTGTTTATTACGGGATGTGCAGTGGGGTTTCAAAGGGATTCAATTAAAAATTGAAACAGAACTGAGACAAGAAAATCTCACAGTAGGGGTATCAAAAGAGTCTGAATTAATGGAAACCTGGCCACAGTCCCAATAATGAAGACCGGCCCAGCTCTGATGAAAAAATATTTAAAAATGATTTTTTTTATAAAATGAACAAAATTATGAGAAATTCTAAAAATGAAAGTGTATTATTAAATTTTAGACATCAATTTATTTTAAGTAAACTAATGTATTCAATATTAATAATTAAAGGTAAAAATAATGAGTAGGATAGAGAAAATCAAGTGGGGTCCATGCAGTTGTTTTGAAGTGGTCTCAACCATTGTGGAGAAAAATATATAGTGTTTTAGTTGTTGTCTCAAATGCTGAAGTGAAAAAAAAAAGATTAATTATTTAATAAATTAAAACCATAAGAGGAGTTTTGAAGTAATCTCTGCATTGCACATGGTTTTAGGAAGTGGCGGTGAACGGAATGAAGAGTGGGAAGCTCGTTAGTGACAGGGCGTGTGGTGAGGTCCAACCATTGGATTGATGAAGGTTTGAGAAAACTAATTTAAAAAGAGGCAGAGGGTGGTTAGCTATCTTAGAAAAGAAAAAAATTGTAAAATTTAAAAAGAAGACAATTCTAAAAAGTATCATTTTATATATGGATAGATAAATGAAATAATGAAGCATTTAGACAGAGTAATATTTTTTTAGAGTTTCAAAACAAGGTGATATCAAACGAGACTTTTTCAAAGAGGATCAAATACTATGCTCAATATTCAAAGTACCATTTTTCCACACTCCATAAGTGACATCATCGTAATTAAAAATAGTCATTTTTTTCACTTGATCACGTGTGAGAGTTATCTCTTTACATTCCAAAACTTATCTTCTCCTTTAACTATCTCCTATGGTAAAATATGAATGTGTGTTTATTAATGACACAAGAGACTTATATATAGACAACATATATAGAATCACAACTGGAAAATGATTCTAACTAATGCATATAAGATATACAAGAATATTCACAAAATATCTTCTACACTCCTCCTCAGGTTGGAGCATGAGGATCCCGAACGCCCAACTTGCCAAGTAAAGTCTAAAAGGACTGTCGACCAAGCGCCTTAGTAAACAAATCTGCTGGCTGATTAGAAGCGCCAATATGATAAGTAACCACATCACTAGACTGAACCAAATGACGAACAAAATGACAATCAATCTCAATGTGCTTCGTCCTCTCATGAAACACTGGATTGGCTGTAATATGAAAAGCTGCTTGACTATCACAGTATAGACGCATCGGAGTAGAATGAACAATGCCCAATAACCGAAGAAAAGACTTGAGCCACAGTAACTCACACCAAGAAACTGACATAGCTCTATATTCAGCTTCAGCCGAAGAACGAGAAACAGTCGGTTGTTTCTTTGTCTTCCAAGAAACTGGAGACTCACCAATCATCACAAAATATCCAGTCAAAGATCTCATAGCAATGGGACAAGCTGCTCAATCAGAATCACAGAACCCCGTAACCTGAAGTGAACTCTTAGCTGACAGAAACATACCTTGACCAGGATGAATCTTCAAATAGTGTAACACACGCAAGCCTGCCAATGGGCCAAATGCGGTTTCTCCATAAACTGAGCCAAGTTATGAACTGAATAGCTAAGCTCCGGACGAGTGATGGTAAGACAAATGAGCTTCCAAACTAGACGCCTGTATTGCGCCAAATTATCAAAGAAAAACCCATCATCTTGCGCCAAATTGTGAAGCTATTTCATGGGAAATCAGTGGGTTTCGCAGCCAATAACTCAGTGTCTGAAGAAATATTTAGAACATATTTTCACTTTGACAGAAACATGTCATCAGCGCAACGAGCTATCTCAATGCTCAAGAAATACTTGAGGGCACCAAGATCCTTTATATGAAAGTTGGAACACAAATACTTTTTGAATTTAACCAGCATCTCAAGAGATGAACCAACAATAATAAGATCATCAACATAAAATCAGATCATGAAGAGACACACCATCATGGAGATAAGAGAACATAGAGTAATTTTCCATACTCTGAACAAAGACAAAGAGGTGAAGAGCAGCAACAAGCTTTACGAACCAATTCCGTGGAGTTTGCCGAAGACCATAAAGAGATTTACGGAGCTTGCAAACCAAACCATGAGCCGATAAAGTGTAGCTCGGAGACGGACGCATGTACACCTCCCCCCCCCCAAGATCACCATAGAGAAATGCACCGTGAACACCCATCTGATGCAAATCCCAACCACGAATAACAGGCAACAACCAAGAATAGAAGAGCAAGAACCCAGTATCATTATGCACGAGTGCATCAATCTCATCGGACATGGCGGAACACCAATGAGGATGGCGAGAAGCATCAGCATAAGTAAATCAATATGGGGCTTTGTAACTACAAATAAAAATCTAGAATGCAAAACCAAAAAATTATTACAGGAAACATAATCAGCAATAGAGTAACGAGTACCTAAGGGCAATGCAGTAGCAGACGACGAGATAGCAGCAGAGGGAGGGGGTTTATCAAGCGAGTGGCAGTGCATATGTAGTCTTTAAATTTAACCAGAGGCTAACGAGAACGAGTGCTCGGTGGACGGACAAACCAAACTAATTCTGTCAGCAATTTAGACAGCTCGGCAACAGGTAGCTGGTCAGCGGACGGCAACTCACTGGCAGATGGATACGGGTTGGTGGACGTCGATTGATCGGTAGATATGGCCGACAATGATGGATGTGATTCGGTGGTGGACAGACACAGCTCAGGGTGAGCTGGTCGTTGACCGATCTAGGGTGTCAATATTTCTAGTGTCCGAGCTGGCGGCATCTGCTGTGGCTGCAGCTCAGAATCTGATGCCGCCTCCAGGATGAAGTCTTCATAAAAAAATAGGTGATTGTAATAGCAACGCATCAGCAGACAACTTCTTCCCTGTAACTAGTGTAAACGGAAAAAAAATCTTCATAAAATATCACATCCTGACTGTCAAACACAGTGCAAGACTCCAAGTTATAAATATGCCAGGCCTTCTTGTCAACTTGATAGCTAAGAAATATGCACTTCTGACTTCTGGATGCAAACTCATCGTGCGGCCGTGGTAGTTGAGAGGCAAAACATATACAACCGAACACACGGAGATGATTGTAGGCTGGTGCGAGACCGTACAGAAGCTGATGATGCGATCGATCATCTAGTATATGTATTGGTGTGCGATTGATAAGGCAGGTAGAGGTAAGGATGCATTCTCTCCAAAAGTCGATAGGCAAATGAGCTTAGAAACGAAGAGCACGCGCAACCTTGAAAATGTATTTGTGCTTGCATTCCACTCACCCAATTTGCTGAGGTGTGTAGAAAGTGGATGTCTCAAAGTGAACCCTTTTTTCGTAAAAAGTTAATTGAGAGGCAGGAATTCGGTTCCATTGTCTGCTCAAACCCGTTGAACAGAACGATGAAACTGTGTTTGAACAAGTGCAAAGAACTCGTTCATCTTCAATGGTACTTGAGACTTAGAAACTAGTAAATAAACCCAAACAACTCGGGAATAATCATCAACTATAGTTAAAAATGAAAATGCTCCACTATAAGAAGGTGAACCATAAGGCCCAAAACATCACAATGTATAAGTTCAAACAAATGACTAGATTTCGCAGAATCAACAGGGAAACTATGTCTAGACTGCTTTGCTCAGTGACAGACTGAGCATGGAATAATTTTATTAATATCACTAGTATTTAAAAAAATAGCTGCGATAGAAGACAACGCTGAAGAAGATGGATGCTCAAAATGCAGATGCCATAAAGCAGACGAAGATACTGATGAAGCAACGGACAAGGACAACAGATGTGTAGATCATGGAAAACCCAATCTGCGCAACTAATAAACCCATTCTCGCTGTTCCCCGCGCCAATCACTATCCTCATACTGATATCTTGTAATATACACTATTTTCCGTTAAGAAAAACTAGACATTTTAAAGCACCTGTTAACTTGGAAAACGATAACAAATTGCATCGTAATGCTGGAATAAATAAAACATGATCAACAACGATATCTCCAAATCGAAGTTTGCCATGTTGAACAGCAGTGGAAAGAAAACCATCATGTAGAATAACATTAACATTTGCAGCATGGTCAACATCATAAAGAAGACTCTTGTTGTTGGTTATATGGTAGGAAGCACCGGTATCAAGAATCCAAGGTAATGTAGGCTCACCTGACATATTGTCAGAGGAATTAAACATAGAGAACATGTTTAAAACTGTACTCAATTGCTCTTTATACAGAGTCGGGCCGAAGGAGGACCGATCGGAATCGGTGACCACTACGGCGGTGGAGCCCGCTGGTGAAGTAGCGGCGGCAGTCGCAGGCTGGGTGGCTCTGGAAAACGGCGCACCAGAGGCGGTGCGTGTCTTGGGATTGGCGGCAGCCTTCGGTCCTGATGCAGGGGTCGATTCTAAGTGAACCACTCCAGATTTCCAATGATACAGAAACATGCAATAATATCATGACCCTTACGACCATAATGAGTGCAAAGAAGACTCCGACGATCAACGGGGGCGGCGGTTGTCTTCTGACCAGAGGAATTTGTCTGACGACGGGCTGCAAAATCCATATTGTGTCATGAAATAACAGAGTCACGGGCTGAGATGACAGTCTTCTGACGCTCCTCCTGAGAAACAAGTGAGTACACCTTGTCGAGTGTAGGCAAGGAATCTTGTGCAAGAATGTAAGAGCTAAGAGTGGCATAACCATCGTCCAAACCAATCAGAAATTGATGAACCATCTCCCTCTCATGTTCAACCTGAACAATAGCTACATTCGGACAACAACACAAGTACGTGGATCCATGTAAGCAAGCTAATCATTCCAAAGCTTCTTGGAACGACCAAAGTAAGCATTAACAGCCTAACCATTATGAAGACAATTGTAAATGTTTTCACGAATATGACAAATACGTGGGTCATTCCCAACCGAGGAACACTGAGGGAAATCATCCCACAACTCCTTAACCGAATCATAATAAGTAACAGCAGACTGAACAGAAGGATCGAGTGTCTGAACGATCCAACCAATAAGCATAGAATTCAAGCTACTCCAATAGTTAGCAAAAGGTTCACCAGGCAAAGGTTTGGTGATAGACCCATAAAAAAACTAAGCTTAAATCTAGAATTAAAAGCATTGCAAATAACAGTACTCCAATCATTGTAATTATCACCCTTTAAAATCACAAAAGTAATAAGAAAACCTGTGTGATCTGATGGATGAAGATAGTACAGATGTGATGATGGAAGGACAGGGGAAACTCCGGCCAGGCAACAGAGATCGGAGGTATCCGAACTCTCGGCACCGAGGAGCAGTTGACGGGGGGAACGACGGAGGATGATGGCGTCATCACCGGTCGAAGACGGATCAGCCAAGGCGGGCGGTGAATCGGCGGTGACGACGGTGGAAGAGGTGGGGGCGATGGGCTGCTCGGTCTCGGCGTCGAGGATTTTAGTCAACACTTGATCCGACGATTCCATTGGGCAGCAACGGCAGCGCGTGAACGGATGACGCGGTGGTGTGTGAGATCGGTGGAAGCTGGGGGTGACGGCACGTGAAGAACGGATGAAGCGGCGGCGGCGCTAGCTTGTCGGCAGTGGCGGTCGGAGAAGGGAGGGCTGAGGCGGCGGCAATAGAGATGTTTATGTGTAAAAATATTTTCAGGGTTCTTAGAATTTATGCTACGATACCATATAAAATATGAACGTGTATTTTTATTATTAACACAAGAAACCTATATATATAGGTAGCATATACAAAATCACAACTATTTTTTTTTAACTAAGGATACAAGATATAAAACAATATTCACAAAATATCTTATACATCTATTTTCCCCAAATATGCTGCTAAACTTACCTCCCTCCCTTCACCTTCCACAACTCTTCTATTGCCTTTGTCCTCTAAAGTCTAATACTGACATAATTACCATCGTCGACCACTGACACATGATGGAAAAATAATCATGATAAATTTACATGTCTCATAAAAAATCACGTTTATTACAAAATAAATCAAATGGGGATATTGGATATCCCTTTTTTTCTTCTATGAATTTAAGTCACCATAAGACTAATGTGCATATGATATTGGAATTGATTTTTGAAGGCAGATATGTTGGTTAAATTTTTTAGTGTGATAGACTATTTTTTCCAGAGTCCATGGTAACCAAAGGATGGAAAGATTGAAGGGGGGGGGGGGGGGTTGGGGGGTGTGTAGGTGGCAAAAGGACTGTTGGAGTAGTGATAATTGTGGAGTGATAATTGCTATATGTGAACAATGGAGGACTAAAGGAAAAGTAAATGCAATAAAAATAAGGTGGAAAGAAGAAATATCAGGACTCCTTGATTTTAAAAAGAAAGGGTGTCCAGTCTGGTAAATGGACATTCTCCCTTGTTTCTCTATTATTATCACACTTTTTTAGGTTATTTCTTTTTATATTTGCACATTTTTCGTTTTTGATAATATTCTTTCAATTCCATCCATTCATTGTATTTTTACATTCTACATTCAATTTCATCCACTCATTTTTTCCACCTAAATCCAAGCAGTTAAACCTATGATGTCACTTATAAAGAACCAGAGAGAGTAGTAGATAAGGAATTGTTTAGATGTTTCAATCTCTTTTGAAAGCTTAGTGACCAGTTATCAAATTCCCTCATATAAAAATTAGTTATATCATTTACACTAAAATATTAAAAAGAAAACCAAATATTTACCAAAATAATGAGTCAAAATAAGGAATGATTTATTTAAATGCCACAATTGTCTTGCTATGAGAACTTTCCTGAAAAAAACTCCACTCTACACCAACTTGATAAACCATATCTTTTCCTTAATGATGATCAAGCCTAAACTACTGCTCCCTCCATCCCAACAGTAATGCCATGTTTATTTTTTTACGTTATTCAATTAGCATGTTTGACTATCAATATCTCTAGCTACATATACCAATTCTGCATAAAAAATTGATATTTAGAAAATATATGCTAAGATGAATTCAACAATTTCACACATGATATATTTATTATTGATAAATTAATTTATATTTATGGTCAAAATTTACTAAATTTGATTTTAAAAAGTAAATATGTCATTACTGGTGGGAGGGGGGTGTCACCGGTTTCTCTCCTCCGATGGCTCCCCCTCCCAACACCCTTATCCCTTATTCCAACCTTTTTCGGATTGACCCGACTTCGGTTCTGGTGTGGGTCGACTGCTTTGTTCCAGATTTTCCGGGCGACCAGGGTGCTTGGTTTCGACAATTTCCGGCCGACCAGGTCCGCCCTTCCTTTGGGTCGACTGCTTCAGTTTGATTGCTTCGGTTCTAGTGCTCCAGGATTGACTGCTTCAGGATCGACTGCTCCAGGACATGTTCTGCTCTAGGACGGGTTCTTTCAAGATCGACTGCCTCGGTGATACAGACCCGTCAGTTCTACAGCGGATCGACCATTTTGGGGCTCCGTTTTCGGTGTTCGAGCGGCGTTCATGGCGCCGGCGCAGCTCATGTTTACCGGGACGTTGCTCCAGACCCGAGTTACCATATCCCCATCGTTTTCTCAACATATTGAGAAAAGGTGTCTAGTCCGAAGGTTTTCGAGTCTACTCGAATCTGAGCCGGCCAACTCAGATTCAGTTACGGCCAACTTGGATTCAACTCAGCACCGAGTCAACTCAAATCAGTGACGAGTCAATAGCGGGTCGACTCAACAAAAATGACTCAACTCGGGTAAAATGGAGCCGAGTATATTTATGGAGATAGAAGGGTATGAGGGGTATTTCTCCATTTTTATCTACTTTTCATTTTCGTTTTTCAGGTGGGAGGTTTTTAATTATTTAATTTCTGTTTTTAGTCATTTTAATCTTACTGGATTTATTTTTTTAAAAAGGGGGACTGGAAATTATTTAGTTTTTGTTTGGTATTAAATAAAAATTCTCTCTGTCAATGTTTTGCCGATAGCCTGAGACGGTAGAATTTGATTGATTTCATATTTGAAATCCAAAGAGACAAAAGGAGAAATCCAAGTCAGAGTCGATTAAACAACAGACTTTTGGCGACATATGTTTTTCTTTCAGATTCAATTCAGATTTGTAAATTTCGGTCCATTAGAGTACTTAGATCAATTATTTTGTTAAGTCGATTTAATTGGTTTTTACAGCCTTACGGAGCCAAGTTAGAGGGAATTCTACGTATTATTTATGATTTTTGTACACTGACAGAAAATTATTTTGGCAATTCAAACGACCAGTTTAAATCTCATAGTTTAGGAACTGGTTTTACGGGTTCAATGGAGATGAACTAGATGTTTAGTTGGGGAGGTTTAATTTCTTCGTTTGGATTGCATTAGATGTTTGATCGAAGGTGTGGACAAAACACTTAGCGTGCGTAATATTTGATACTTCACTGTTTTGATTCTGATGGCAGTCTCGGGTCGATTTATTGTGACTACAGTACGACAAAACAGTGTTAACCACTTATTTTCGGGGCCCTCTCCTCATTGCCACATAAGCTTTCTGTTTAGTATTGTAATATTGTTTTAGGGCTTATGTGTACTTCTCTTTCAGCCACTAATGGTGTAGACTGAAATTGTAAAATTATGTAGCGCCTCAGTGCAATGGGTTTATCTCACATCATATGTTGTAATCGAACATTGTGCAAATTGAACTTAATAGAAAAGGAAGGGAACCCTATAAACCCGTCTTAATTAAAAAAATCGCCTATAAAGGATCTAGTATCAAATGAGCTAATGTAAACTCCTATCTTTTCTACCCACCTAAAGACGCTATATTTGTTCAAAAGAGGTGACAGGTAAGAAACATATTTGTTTGAATTAAATAATCAATTCTTTCCTTAAAATATCTCTACGGCTTTATTTAGTCATTCTCTTTGGTAGAACTGTGCTTATAAACTGGCTTATTTTGAAAGTAGGGAGACCAGTTTCTGCTTTCTCCTTCAAAATAACTTTTGCTTTCAAAATAATCTATTTTTTATCACTTTGTCAAACACTTATAAGTGGTTTGCTTATAAGCACAACAGATTAAAAGTTCTGCCAAACAGAGCCAAAATATGGTCTTGATGAGTCTCAATTTTAACTTTATTAAATTCCTCCGTCAATTGACCACCACATGAGGAGTTTTGACCAACCTTTTTTTATTAATTGCACAAACACCCTTCATTTTGTAACATGTAGGTTTAATATACCCACGGGTGTACCCCAGTGGTTGGGAGATGGGTGGATTTGCAGTCATCCCAGGTTCGGCAGCGGCTGTGTGGGGAGTTCTTGTCTGGCAAGGCTCCCTTGTGCGCACCGAGGCAATACCAAAGCTCATTGGTCCTGGTGTTGGGCTACCGTGATTTACATCTCATATGTTGGCTTGGGTGTGGGCTGGTATGGGCCGATGAGAGCGAGCGGGTTGATCGCCTTGCAGTAACATGTAGGTTTAATGTGCAATAAAAATAATTATAAATGAATGTCATATTTAACTGATCGCTCATCTACATGCATTCTAAACTGGTGTTATTGGTAATGTTACTAGTTAATGCAACTCGTACTTCAAACGACCTACAATCCAATCAAAATAGCATTAGACAATCGAGTCAGAGCATCAATGAAGAGACACAACACAACAAAGGTATTCAAAAAGATAATTAGGATTTACACATTTTCTCATGCTTATCATCAAATGAATAAAATGCTAATTGATTACTTATATGCAACAAAGAAAAATGGAGACTAATTATACTCCCTCATAAATTACCGCAGTTTGAATTTTGAAAGCCAAATTCAGCCAATTTCGACTATTAAATTTTTTTAATTCAAAACATCCACCATTGATGAATGGAAGATATATATTGGGCTCTCTTGACCCCTGAAGAGATTCAAAAACAGTAAACCAAGTCTGATAGGTTAGTTCTATCCTGGGGGAACTCAAGTGATCTACTTGGATATGTTTCCTGCAATCGATCTTCACCCCTGTGTTAATCGATTCAGGCCAGATATCCAATAAGATCAAACTGGAGAATACAGAGCACTGTAGAAGCAATC
>JAULKM010024110.1:0-14026 GCA_032355605.1 Rubia tinctorum
TCACTGGATGTTTCAGCTTTTATAGAGACTTATTCAGTTCCATCAGAGGTGTTTGAGTCATTTTCCTCTCCGGAATCACCCATTAGTTTGGAGGATTTAAATTTTTAGATTTCACATGGAGCTCAAGGTTCTTCAGAAACTTGTGCCTGTTTGCCACAGGGTGACCAACAGAATGATCGACAACAGCTGACGTTTCCAGCACAGTCGCAGCCGATCCACGTGCCAACCACCCCGATCGCACGTGAGCTTCACGCGTCTTGCGTCGTCTAGACGCGCTGATGAACCCACTGTCAACAGCACCGTCAGCAGCTCTGGTGAGTCCAGCCTCCTCCGTCATGTCGCCATCATCATCGATCTCGGGTGCCGAGTCTACCTCGGGTTTTGTGCCCATCCCCTCGGGTTTCGAGCCATCCTCGACTTCGGTTCCTTCTTCTTGACATCCGATGGCCACTCATTCTCGCACTGGTTCTTTACAGTACAAAGATTTTTCTAGTTACGATTTTTCTGGTTTACTGAGTGCTTTATTTGCAAAGACATGAGCCTCGTAGTCATCGTTCTGCGGTTAAGCATCCAAACTGGGTTACTGCTATGGACTCAGACATGGCTTCTCTTCGCGCTCAATAGACATGGGAGTTAGTTCCCCGTCCTCCTAATGTTTATGTTGTTAGCTCTAAATGAGTGTATCGTTTGAAGTACAAGTCTGATAGCTCCCTCGATTGGCACAAGGTCAGGTTAGTTGCTCAAGGTTTTTCACAATTACCAAGTTTTGATTATGATCATACCTTTATTCCGGTGGTGAAGACATCTACTGTTCGTACTATTTTGTCTCTTGCTGTCATTCGTAATTGGCCTTTACGACAGCTTGATGTCAAGAATGCCTTTTTAAATGACATTCTTGATTCTCCGATTTACATGAAGCAGCCTGACAGTTACAAAGATCCTATGCATCCTGATTATGTTTTTTTGCGCAAGGCCATTTATGGTTTGAAACAAGCTCCTCGTGCTTGGTTTCAACGTTTTAGTTCTTTTTTTGTTGGCCTGGGTTTTGTATGCAGTTCTGCTGATGCCTCCTTATTTTTGTTTTCACATGGTGCCTCTCTCCTTTATTTGTTGATTTATGTTGATGACATTATTCTCATTGGGAATGACGTTCGTCTCATTCGGAAGTTTCTCGATCGGGTTAATCAGAAATTCAAGATTACCAATATTGGCAGTTTACAGTATTTCTTGGGATTAGAGGTTGTTCGTACTTCCGATGGTTTATTCCTTGGACAAGCCAGATATTCCAAGGACATTTTGTTGTGTGCCAGAATGAAGGATTCAACGACTCTCAAGCTCCTCTGGTAAGCCATTCGAAAATTCCACATTTTACCGCTCTTTAGTTGGTGCACTACAATATCTACCCATTACATGTCCCGACATTTCATATGTTGTGAATACGGTCAGCTAGTATATGCAGTCTTCTACTGATGACCATTGCCAGACTGTTGCTAAAATTATGTGTTATGCTTGTGGTACTATGCACTACAGGATTCAGTTTTGCAAGAATTCTTCCGCTTTTTCAGTTTTGGGTTATTCTGATGCTGATTGGGCTCGTTGTATTGAGACTCGTAGGTCTACTTATGGTTATGCCATTTTCCTTGGTGGCAACCTGGTTTCATGGAGTGCTAAGAAACAACATACATCCTCTTATTCTAGTTCATAATAGGAATACCGGGCTATGGCCAATACTGTCGCGGAACTATTTTGGTTGATGAATTTACTTTAGGATTTGCGCGTTACTACACGTGTGCCACCTGTTTTGCTGTGTGATAATAATTATGCTCTCTTTCTTGCTTATAATCCAATTTCGCATAAGAGAGCTAAGCACATTGATATTGATTATCATTTTTTACGTGAGAATGTGTCTTCTGGCCAGTTCAGCGTTGCTTATGTTCCTACGGACCAACAACTTGCAACATCTTTACAAAAGGTTTATCTCGCCCTCAATTTGGGTTCTTACGGTCCAAGGTTTGTGTTGCAACAAGTCACACGCTTCGCTTGGATGGGGAGGGTAATGGAATATTAAATGAATTAGAATTAGGTTAAGAAAGGAATACCCTTTCCGATTGGTTTTGTATATATCCTTTTTCTTATCCGATTCTACCTCGTATACCTTTTGTACTCACTATATATATAAATACACACAACCACAATTATTTGTGCGTTTTACATTTTATGAATGATCAATTGCGTGTTGAATAAAAAAGGTGCAGAAGTATTGAATGATCATCTATCTGCTATATGGAGAAGCAACTTGGTAAAAGGAAAACAGAAAGAAGAGATTATCTATACTACTACTCTCTTTCTTATTATTTATTAGTCAAAATTTCTAATTTTAATTCTAAAATTGAATTGGTATATAAGTATAAATAATATTGTGTAATACATTGTTATATTCGCTATAACATGTATCTTCAAAATATCAAATTTTCGCAAGTTCTAATTATCTTTAATGAAAGATATTAAAGATCAAACATTTTTCAAATCAACGGTTAAAAGTTAAAACGTGAAACTTAAAATGGGACGGAGGAAGTAAAAAAAGTTTCAAATCAAGTGAAGGTCCTCTATGTTTCTAATCATTCTCATCGTGTGTACGTCAATTTTTCTGGGACGAAAGGAGTATTTTTTAAACATGAATTTAAACTAAATTGAATTACATTTGAACTTATGAATTGAAATAAACTAAAATGAACTGCATTTCCGTTAATTGTCATATCATTCAAAAGGGACAAATTGCTAGTATGGTCTTTTCGTGTTCTTGAAGATGAGCGGGTGGTAGGTGGAAATGTGATGTCGGTCGAAATAATTGAGATGTTTTAAGAGAATCCAAGATCGTGTGGTCTCTCCATAACACCGGATTTGCTTGTGAGGCTGAAAGCCATGTTCTTGTTCTTGTTCTTGTTCTTGTTCTTGTTCTTGTTCTTGAGAGTACAATAATTGCTCTCACCTTAAAGAAAGCTTAATAACAAATGCTTTCTCTTTGGTTTTGATAACTCACTTTCGTTCAGGAGCGGAGCCAGGATTTTTTAGTTGTGGGCTAATTAATTAATTTATAATAAAATAGTATTCAACAAAAAGTAATTTTATATTCAATCAAAAGAGATTGAAGGGTGACTTTTAAAAATTAATACCCCTTCAGGGGGGCTGATCCTGCCCTCCTTGTCTTGGCCCCTGCTTTCATTCATGGAATTGTTTCACACGAATGGTGAGACTCCTTGGTGACTTACATAACAGTGGAATGAGCCTCCCACTGTAACCCACACCAATATCCGTCCTCCGTCCTATTTTAAACTTTATATTTTCCTTTTTGGTACGTCCCACTATAAACTTGCTAATTCTAAATTTTCTATTTTTAGCCATAAATATGCGGTCATAACTCTTCATTTCATTTGATTTATGTAGATTCACTCTCATCATCTATTAAAAAGATGTCACATATACTGTTTTAAAGTTTGTGCAAAAAGCAAGTAGGAAGTTTAAAACGAGACGGACAGATCAGTGTATAGAAATAGAAATACCATCATATAGTAACTTTAGGGGAATTTGAATATATTTTTTTCGTATAGAAAGAATACCATCATATAATAATGCAATTCTACAAAGAATGACATTGATTACACCTGACCCAGACATATTGCCCTTGCCACTTGAAAAGGCAGAAGTGGTTAAATGCTTTTCTATTGAGTTAGACTTCGTATCTAGTGAACAATGATCTATGATGAGTGGCTGAGGTTTGAAATCACATGGATTTCTCAAGGATGACAAGACTAGTGTAAGGCTCTCTTTTTTCTTCTTTCTTTTCCTTTTGGAGTAATCTATCATATTAATAACAACTCATTTCAATAAGTTTAAAATTGGCCTAACTAGAAAGTTAAAGGAAAGTGCATACGTAACCATGAATTTGATTGAAAGTGTCATTTAAAGTTTTGAGTTTTATAAAAAGATCAATCGAACTCCAAACTTATTGAAAATGATAATCAAAGAATGTTCAAATTACCTAATTACCTTCTTAACAAAGTAGGGACGGAGCTAGGAAGCATACACAACGGTGTTGGTAGGATAAAATAAAAATGTTCCAATTTCTTTTACCTATTAGAGGGGTTGGTAGGTAAAATTCACTACAAAAAAGAGTCCGTTAGTTACACATATTTTGTGACAGGTAAAGAAGTGTCAAAATATTTGCTTCACCTTCAGATGTCACTAAATATTTATGACACGTTCACACGTCACTAAACTGAATTACTACATTGATATATGTCACAAATTTAGTGAACTTGTAAATTGCACCGCATCTTAAAGCGGCACAAAAAATATAACAATACTTCAACACGTCACAATATTTTAGTGACACGCTGAATAGAGTCACTTCATAAGGCATCACTAATAATTTTAGTGACGCTTTTCTTCCCTGGCTACGTAATAAGGTATCTGTGATGTAGAGTATAGCGATGGTATTTATTTTGAGCAAAGATGATTGTACGATGATGATCAGTTTAGTTTTAGTTGGGTTTAGACTTAACATAAACACTTGTATCACTTCAGTTTAGTTTTAGATGAATCAAGAGTTTCAGATGAGAGTTTATCCTTTTGAATTCATGTTGAACATTTATACATCAGTCAATGATTCAAGTGATACTATTAATAACCTCAAATTTTAAATACTTAGTAATTTTGACAAAACTATGGTTTTTGGTGTGTATATACCTAAAATAAATACCTACTCCCTTCATTAATATTTGATTAAAAATGCTTTTAATCAATGATTAGTATATTCTGACTCCTTAAACTCAAAGTGTGCTTTCACGAAATATTTAGGACCAATGGAATACACTTATTCTGATTTTATGATATAATTGTACATCATACTTCTCAATTTTACTAATAACGATCGGTGTCACTTTTTTCGGTTAGAAACTATTTAGGAAATTAATGAAATTAATTTGAATGAACATAAAGTAAATTGCAAAGTCTCATTTTATACCACATAACTGTTAGATGAGTTATTTTATAATTAATATGACGTATGTGATGATTTGATATTTACTTTTATTTTTGCAATGAGGTATCCTTAACTTTAATAATATTTTAAAATACTATATATGTTAAAATACAAACAATTATAATCCAACCTAAAAAAATATATAAATAAGAATTTTCATGATTAGTCAAACTTTTAGATGGTCTAATAAAAATTTAATTGAGTTAATGGTGATAATATAAATTTTAATGTATTTGGATAAAACTAGAAGGCAAACCGTCTTTCCATAAGTTTATGGAAATACGTGGTTTAATTAGAATAATAAAAGGTTCGAGGTTTTAGTTGAAATATTAAAATTTTATTATGCAACATGTAGTAGTTTTAAAGTTTATAACCCGATTCATGCAACCCGCAAATTTTATCTTTATTTTTTCTAATTTACACTTTAAACCTTGATTTTTCCATGACTTATGAAAATACCGTGTTTTAAGAGACGGACTGACACTAAAACATGTCAACAATAATTTATATTTAAAAAGTCCATTATGAAAGTGAAAGTGAAACTAAGGCAATACATCCAACAACCAGCTCTACCATGAGCTAGCTTGACGATAATTGTTAGCCACAACTCCTGATGCTATACTAAAAAAAACACACACACACACACAACTCGCCAACTTGTGTCCCGACAAAAATAAAAATCTAAGTATACTGTAGTATTTTTTTTTGGTGTTAAATTTTACATAATAATTTTGGACGGTGGTTTTTAAATAAATTGTGCAAAGAGAAATGAGACAGAAAGTAAAAAAAATAATAAAAAACAAAAATGATTAACATTTTACTGTAAAATAAAATGTGAACTAAACATACTCCCTCCCTCCGTCCAATTACTATTACTCACTCAAGTTTTTCACGATGTTCAATGATTATCTTTGACCATTAATATTTCTAGCTACATGCCAATTTCGGATGAAAAAATAATATTTAAAAAATAGATGTTAAGATGAATCTAACAATATTTCACATGATATTTTTATTTTATATATGCGCACACACATATATACAAATTTATATTAGTGGTCAAAGTTTACTCCCTCTGTGCCAATTCAAACTGCACACTTTGACTTTCAGCAGTTGACTCAAAAAATGGTTGATCCTTAATATCTTTTATTAAGCATAATTAAAACTTGTAAAAAAATGATATTCTGAAAATATATGTTATAACGAATCTAACAAGGTATCACTCAATAATATTTATACTTATACATCTATTCAATTTTGAGGTCAAAGTTAAGATATTTTGACTAAATGAATAGTTAAATTGCATCTTGAATTGAGACATAAGAAGTACAAATTACACCAACCCCCTCTCCTAATATCAAACCCCTCAAAAAATTTGTCTTCAATGTGGATCTTCCTTATATCCCTACTAGATAATACCAGTGTTATGCACGAATTTATGAACAAAAATAATTAATATAACATAATTTTAATTTTAATAATTAATAAAATTTTGTTATATTTAGATGAGAATTGTCCACAATGTAGTATTTAGAATAAATTTATATATTTATTAATATTATAATATATTTATTTATAAAAAATTAACTCAATATTTCTTGATATATAATCATTATTTTATATTTTAAAAATAATATACAAGTATTTTATATAGAAAAATATTAATTGTTGCTTCAATTCACATATAAGTTAAACATGATTCAAAAATTAAATTTAGTTAGCATGTAAATTTGGTTGCCAAGTTAAATTTCGTTAAGAATATCTCATTATTTCTGATAGGAAGTTGATCAGTTGTACAAATTTAGTGATTAGATGAATGTATGGATTAAGAGATGATGATGAAATGCAAAAAAAGGAAGGTAAATAGCATAGTGGATGTTAAATATTTGAGGAAGGACAACAACCGATCAAAAATTGCTGACGGGATGTAATTCATTAAAAAATGAAGCTAATTATGAGAGTGGATGTTAAATATTCTTAGGAAATAGAGCAGTCGAAGAAAATTTGTAAGGTAGAATGTATGAAATAAAAGATTTGAGTGCATTAATGTAGGAAGATATTTTAATGCAGAATAAATAAAGTTGAAGGTATTTCAAAGCATTAATATAGGCAGATATTTGAGTGACACATGGCATGGAAAGTTGATGTAGCTAATTGTGAGGGTGAGAAGTTTAAATGGCTAATTGTGAGGGTTACACTTGGCCAATGAGTTGCTCTTTTAGTATACAGTAGAGATTTCCCAAGGTGTTAAGACTCTATTTGTTAGAGGTTATAAGTTATTTTGCTATAAGCAAAATACCTTTTAGTATTCGGTTAAGTGCTAAAATGCACCTTATTTTAAAAGTAGAAAGTATTTTTGGGGGAATACAAAAGTTGGTTTCCCTCTACTTTCAAAATAAGTCAGTTTTGCTTATAAGCACAACTTTGCTTAACAGAGTCTTAGAGGTTCGACTTTTGTCTTAATCTTACAAGTATTAAATATCTATCTTACACATATGTAATCAATAATTTGACTCGAGGAAAGCCTCCCAATTATAGAAAGAGCCTAATCGCATTGAGTGATGATAGGGATGGTAAAAATTCATAGGGAAACTCATAGCGAATGATGTTGATGTTAGTAAATGATTAAATCACTAATCACCTTTCTTAAGAGATGTGCAATTAATTAGGGATAAATTTGTCTTTTCAGTATTGCCACATCAAGGCGATAAACTTGGATCGTGTACAAAACAGACTGACGTTATAGACACAACGCAGAAGTCCATTAGCACATCTTCTCAATACAATCGGTTGATGGGAGAAACAACTCACTAGGCTTATATATTATGCAACTTGTTCTTACACTATCAAAGTGGGATATTTATTTCTAGTATGCTCTTGCAAGCGCATAGACGGCTAAAACCATACCCAGATGACACTCGGACAAATGATTGTAAACATGCTTTGAGCAAACATAAAAACCCATATAGCGTTTCGAAAATCAAACATGTTATGATACCATGTAAAGAAGGAAGGCTGATAAACGGGGGAGGGGGAGGGGGTTGTGTGCACGATTGCATCAATACCATAGGTTCACGAACAAGTCCAACCTAAAATCAATTGGATAATAGATGAGTAACCCAACTTTAGAGCATCTCCTATCATGAGCTACAAATTCTTAGCAATTACTCAAGAAAGAGGGAAAACTAAAGGTCACCCTCAAGTTCAAACCTTCGGCTCTCTCGAGGGCTATTGATTAGGGTCAGAGCTGAAACTCCCCTCAGGCCGAAGACCATGTTATTATTCTCTACTTGGGCCAAAGACCACATCATTACATTCTATTGGGCCGAACACCTAAAATTTGGATGGAAGATTTCCAAATTCGATTCTACCTATGGGATATACTTCTTTTCCAGGTATAATTATGGTATCCTGAATATATGGTAATTCCATCACGGTAAGACACAAATTCCTACCTAGAAACGACATATTTATCCTAACTTGATTGAGAGAGATCTCGAGGATCAACTACTATAAATACCATGGTATTCATCCATACTATTCATTTAAATATTAATACTACTATAGAATACTTTTGGTCTGACTTTTGCATTAGAGCTTCTTCTTCCACCCACCCCGGGGAGTATGTTTTGCAGGTTTTGCACATTGAAGCAGTGTTCGCTTATCAAATTGCGGTTTGACACGTATTACCGAGCATTACAGAGGTTTAAGAAGAAATTCGATCGTCCTACCATAAGTTTGAGCGAAAATTTTGGATGCTTGATTATATGTTTTTGCTAGATTTTTTCCAATTGCGTTGATTTTTTGTCGATGTGTTTTTCGTCGTTAGTTGTGGTGATCGTTTAGAACAATGGTGGTGGTCATCGAGAACAATGGTGGTGGTAGTGTGTAAGAAGGAATAGGTGGGAACTACATAATGAACACGAATTGAAATATTATACGTATTGGGTGTCTGTATGAAGATACATGATGCCGAATAACGAAATCATTTGCTTTTCTAGAAACTAATTCATTAAGTATCCAAAAAATCTTGTTTCAGACCGTCTAACTATTTTAGACGGACTAGTTTTATAATTAACATGATTAATTTGATAAATTGATATTTTTCATTTATTTAACGAAATTTCCATAATTTTAAAAATATTTTAAAATGTATTTTGAAATATAAATAATTATAATTTGATGTTAAAAGTTATAGACACAAAATTTGACATGATTAGTATAACCACTACATGATCTAATAGGAAACACTCGCTTAAGTAGTTTTATATTTAAATACTTATTTAAAGTTTAAGGTAATTAACTTTTTTAGCATATATAAAAACGGAAATCTGATTCTTACCAAACTTCTATCCCCCACTAAAAATAATTATAAGTGGCCATGTGTACTCCCTTTTGGTGACATCTGTTAGGGCTGTCTAAAAAAAACTGAAAAATCAGATCAAAATCAAATTGAAATTCAAGTCGATTGACCGGTTAAATGATTAGTTAGTTAATGTCAGTTGCGATTATCTAGTTATGTTAGTTAATCAGTTCAATTTTGATTTTTACTAATTTAGTAACTGGTCAAACTGGATAACCAGCAAGAAATTTATCATACATATAACAGTTAAGTGCTAAAATAACATTATATTTTGGTCAAAAGTGCCAATCTAACATTGTAAAATTTAAAAATGCAATTCTAACCCTATTATTTAGTTGAAAGTATCAATCTAACTCTAGGAACTTAAATTTGGTTGGAATTATGTGAATTGACTATTATACTCCAGTTTTTTTAAAAAACAAAAAGTTAAGCTATAGAAGCGACACCCTACTCAAAAATACCTCGACCCCTATTTAGAAAACCTAATTAAACTATAGCAGCGGTGCCTTCGTTCCTCTCCATTGCAGTGTGCCTTTGTTCTGGCGACCGAAGCCCTTCCGCTGCCGCTGAGCCATTCAGTAGGGCTATGATGAATCTGCCACCCAACCATAAATAACCCCTATGATTAAGATGACTTGGTGGTCATCGAAGCCGTTGGACAGGTCCTCAACTCGGATCTTAGCAGAGGTATCTGGCCTGCTGCAGTGTCGGATAAATGCGACGGACATGCTGATTATTCCGCCTATGCACGATGCGTGATAGAGTAGCCAGAAACACACTTGCCTGGTGGAACCGTGAGCAGTTCCAGGAAGGGTTTTGGTCATTTCAGAGGAGCGTCGTCGCCAAATATAATAAGCATAGGGCACCAGGAAGGGCTAGGCAAGTACTGGTACAGGTTTTGATTAAACTTCTGCAAATTTTGTAAATGCAAATTACAGTTTACTAAGCGCTATGAAGTGGTGGAGTGTGGAGCTAGATTTTGGGGGTGGGAGGTGGTTTTGGGCGGTGGGCTTTAGGCGGGAGGTGGCGGAGCTAGGTTTTTTGGGGGGAGCGGGAGAGGTGGTTTTGGGCGCTAGGTTTTAGGTAGGGGATGTGGTGGAGCTAGGGTAGGACCTGATTCTTGGAGGCGGTGGTTCTAGTCAGCAGCGGTGACAACGTTAAATGCAGATGAAAGCCTGCTATCATAAATGAGTTAAGTGCGACACGGGCTTAGGTGGTGGTTGTGAATGGTGATGGGTGGCTGGTAGAGTGGAGGGTTATAATATGGGTTAGTGGCGGGGGTGACTGGTAGAGTGGAGAAGCGGCGCTGGTTTGGGGCTGGGGGCGAGTGGAGGCTGCGAAACTTTTGATTTAGGCCGGCGGTGGCGGAGCAGCGTGTCGGTGGTTTTGGAGATGATGAAGAAGATGAACCCTAGGGGTATTTTTGTCATTACATTTTTAGTTATAAGATTATGGGTATTTTAGTCTTTTTAAATTTGGTCAATGTCAGGAATCACCAAGTCAATGCCGAAATAGTGTGAAAAGGTTATATCGGCACATTTGCTGAAAAAATTAGGGTTAGAGTCACAGTTTCAAATTTTACAGGGTTAGATTGACACTTTTAGAAAATAATAGTTGTTTATTTCATCCCCAAGCAAACAAATTCATAAAACTATTGTGTCTTGGTCATAAACCCAATAAGACAACTTTAAGTTTTTAGCACAAATTAACTTATTTCTTAAATTACGAGCTATTAGCCTATTTAATATATTCTTTAAATAATAACTATTCAACCCTAAATTAATAATCTTGTTGAGTTGCAAACAGTTGGCGGCTACTCGTTGCACAATTATAATCCCAAAATTTACCAATGATGTTATTTAATTTCCACATTTCTTACCTTTTATTTTGAGTTTCGCCATTGGTGCTTGGCGGAAGCCATCATTGGTGGTTTGGTGCCGCTGCAAGGCTAAGCGAAACAGATCGAAGTTATTCGTCGTTGTTCCCGATTATGTGCAACAAGCACTTGAAGATGTTGATGGTGAGGAAAATAAAAAAAAAAGTTAGATGTGGATTGATATATGCCGTAACCGACATCTTATAAAAAATCAGTACTAACCCAACCGGATAACCGACAATATTACCAATTGGTTACTCAATTCATTTTCTAATTTTATAAATCGGTAGGAACCAAAATCGATTAACTACCTAACAATAAAACATACCTGTTGAACAATCCTAATTTATTTCGCCGGAAGAGAAGGAAACCCTTATCTCCTCTCTATTTGATATTTTATTCTTAGTTTTTTTAGTAAAATGCTTAGATAACCCTCAGTTTTTTGGAAAGTACAAATATAACCCTCAATTTTTCAAAAGTGCTAATATGCCCATGACTGATTTTTAAAAGTACAGATATACCCATAGCCGGCCAAAATATGTTAACTTATACTCGAGTACCCCCTTTTTTCCTCCTATTTTTGGGTACAACTGCTCAATTCAATAACTTTGGGTACAACCGCACTTTCAAAAAACTTGGGGTAATATTTGCACATAACAAAGAACTGAGGGTTATATAAGTACTTCATTCTAGTTTTTTTATATACAAAAATTTATATATGCTGGAATCGAAAATAAGATCTCCTTTTTTGGAATAAACTGTGTCCTTGGCTATTCCAGCGCTTATGATTCTTCAACACCGGTGTAATGCTAAATTGAGAAATCGAGTTTCAAACTTCAATGATTTTTCATCAAATCTACTCTAATTGGATATTTCTGTGGCAGATCTACTCCCATAGCAATTGGCGAAATTATTTTCCAGCAAAGTAGATGATCAAATTCTTGGATTTTATTTTGATTTGTTCTAAAAAGATTTTGAATGATTAGTAGATAGGTTGGTTTTGAGTTTTGAATCTGTAATCTCGTAAAATTGTGATGTTATTTAAGTGGTTCGACGAAACACTCACCAATCGTCGAAGTGCTCAACTTTCAGCAATTTTTAGATAGTTTATGGTTGTTGCAGATCAAGATAACCAATTTACAATTGATTTGATTTGAGCTGGTTTGATTCGGCCCGATTTAAATGAACCTGATCGAATCGAATCACATAATTTAATTGGGATTTGCCATTAATCATTAGTTGGTTTCATCTTTTTTTTTTCATAGTAATTTAAATGAATTTTCACATCACCACGAAGAATTTAGAATATATTGTTATATTTTAAGTACCTAAGTGTTAATAATTTTTATTTTATTTTAAAACTTACTCAAATTGTAATGAGTTATTTTTGCCAATTCAACTATTATTATTTATGCAGTATATTTCGTTCTTAGCCTTTGTATTTTATGCAGTACAAACTGAAAAAGTAAAGGTAAAGGTAAGTTTAT
Source organism: Rubia tinctorum (assembly GCA_032355605.1). Taxonomy (NCBI): domain Eukaryota; kingdom Viridiplantae; phylum Streptophyta; class Magnoliopsida; order Gentianales; family Rubiaceae; genus Rubia; species Rubia tinctorum. The sequence goes on from JAULKM010024110.1 coordinate 12,768, forward strand.
ATAGATTCTTGAGTCCATTTTTTGAAAAATGGTCTTTACATAAGTAATGAAAAAATTAAAGTTTAATTGCAAGTTATAAGAAATTAAGATTTGGATAGCAATAATCGAGTCATAAATTTAAAACTACTACACATTACATAATGTATTAAGTTAAAATTACTATATACTACATAATAAAATTTTAATATTGTAATTGAAACTTTTTATTTTTTTTATAATTCTAATTCATGAATCTTACTTTGCCAAGATTCTTACCTTCTTAATTTAGTTTTTGCGTCACTTTATAAATATATAATTATATTCCATCCGTTTCGCCGGACCTTCTCCAAGATTACTCAAAGCCCTACCAGTCACCCTCGCTTTCCCCCTTTGGCCTTTCTGCTATTTCTTTTTTATATTCCTACATCCAATCAATCCTAAATTTTGTTTATAAACCAGATTTAATTGAGCTAGGTTTTTTTTGGGATCTTTATTTCCACTCCCGAGCCTCTGAATTTTTTGATTACTTTTTTTTTCTGTTCGATTCTCGGACCTCTCGAATTGGTTGCGTGGGAGGGATTGCAAGTATGGGCGGCGGAGATGCTAGTGGAGAAAAGATCGAGGAGAACGTCTCCGGCGCCGGTGAGGCAGTGACAGTCAACGTCCGTTGCTCCAACGGTTCGAAATTTTCCGTTCAGGTTAGCCTGGACGACGCCGTTTCATCGTTCAAGTCGGTGCTTTCGGAGAAGTCTGAAATCGCGGTCGAGCAGCAGAGGCTGATCTACAAGGGCAGGATCTTGAAGGACGACCAGACCTTAAAAAGCTACGGTACGGCGTCGTTTTGTGTTTTTAGCTTTGATGACATTAGATTAGTTAATTGATTGATGTTAGGGTTAAATTTGTTGTAAAACGTTATTGATTTGTGGAAGGTAGCAAAATTTGTGTGGGTCTTTCTTTATGGGGAATAATTGTTTATGTGCGTGTTATTAAATCTGTCGGAAAAGAAACTGTTATTAACCTAATTGAATAGGAGCCTCGAGGTTATGCTGCTCAGTATGTTTTAATTGGGTTGATTACAGGTCTGGAGGCTGATCATACCGTTCACTTGGTTCGAGGTTTTGCCCCACCTGCTGCTCCGAATGCAACACCAGCTGGTGGTAATGTAGATTCGAATACTAGCTCTACTGCTGCTACAAATGATGGTTCTACTGAAGGTGGACCGTTTGGTGCATCCGGCTTTGGAGCTTCTTTGTTTCCAGGACTTGGACTTGGTTTGAATG
>JAULKM010024130.1:0-14024 GCA_032355605.1 Rubia tinctorum
TTTCACATGGTATGGTAGGGTAAGTCTGAGTATTTTGAAGGACCGTAGATTCAAGATTAGTTGTGTGGCTTAGCCTTGTGATTTAATGTGTACACACCACATGATTCAGTTGGTAGTTCAAGCTAAAGTTATGTTTAGTTCCATAGATAGTTATATTTCAGATACTTATGTTTAGTCTCATATATTATTATTTTTGTATCATACTTTTTTTGTTTATTTCTATATTGTCAATTTTGTAAAATTAATATTATTATTAATTTAATGCCCTACTAAATTATTAATTTCGAGTCTTTTTCCCTTCCTCTGGAGGTAGCTGCACACGGCTGCTTACAGAGGAAAGACATTTTTTAATCAATGAAAAAATTTGGCATCAGTTTTTTTTGAACTGGTTCCCAAAAATAAACATCAGTTTTTTTTAAAACCGGTGCTAAATTAACACCGATTCCAAAAACCTCTGCTAACAAAAAAAATCGATGCTAAACTAACGCCTGTTTCACCCCCTACGTAGGCATCGATTTTTAGAGCCACAAAAATTGGTGCTAGCCTTCCAAAAAACCGAAGCTAGAGGGGGATTTCCTGTGATGGTGACCACTAGAAAGCAGATACATAAGCACCGGTACTTTGGCCTTGGGGATAAAAACTGATGCTGAAATGATGTAAGGCACCGGTTTTCTGACAAAAATCATGGAAATAGGTGCCAGTAGCCTATTTTAGTACCAGAATTTAGACGCCAGTGCCTAAAACCGGTGCCTGAAATATAATATTAGCACCAATACATAAAGTAAGAAGTGCAAAGAATTGGTGTTGGGAAGGTATCTATGTGAGTGACCGTGTTTTTGGCACGGATAAAACTGGAGGGAAAATAATAGCACCGTGTGATACCACGAAACTGGTGCCTATATAAAATGATATCATCGAAAAACATTGTCTCGGTGCCAGGAAATTGGGAACCACTCAAAAATTTTATGGTATCATTATGAATTCTAGCCCTGGTGATGTAAATAGGATATAACCGGTGCTGAAATTGGAATTACCAGGGAAATATTTGGTGGGAAATTTTTGAGCACCGATATGTAGTCATAATACCGGGGCTAATAGAGCATTTAATGCTCACCTACCACAACTCATTGGCGAGTAAAAATTGGGATTTTGGGGAGAGAAGGTCGTTAATGGTGTATTTCGGAAGGTTTTAACATTGAAGGCTCAAATGAAGACCCACAAAGGTTAGGTTCTAAATTGTTTGGCATGTTATTAGTGATGAAATATGTTATAAATGGTTTATTTGCATATATTTTGTGTGTTTGAACACGTTCATGATACTTGCATTCATAGGAGAAATGTGATAGTTTTCTAGATTTATTGATGTCATTAATATTTTTTTTAAGAATGTGAAATCGTTTGGTTAGGTTTGAATGTTGTTAATGATGTGAGTTGTACGTAAGGTTTTCATAACTGATTTTGAATGTTTATAATCTTGTGTAACTATGGTCATTTTGTGGAACTATAATGGTCGCACATTAGTTAATTTGTAGAGATGAAACGTGCAATTGAGAGGCGTAAGCATATGTATAGCAACGTTAGTTGGTTGATCAAAGAATATGTTGATTTCGTGGAGGATTTTTTAGAGCATGCATTTGGTCTTGACAAGCGAGTGTTATGTCCTTATTGTGATTGCAAGAATCGTAACTGTAGTGGTGATAGAGACCTCGTGAAACTTCACTGGGTTAGGAGAGTTTTTGAAAAAGATTATTTGGTTTGGACTTTTCATGTTGAGAAGGAACCGCCAGAGGTGGTTGTAGGTAGTGGAGGAGAGTGTTTCAGAGACATAAATTTAGATGATATGTGTGAGGAGGTTGTTGATGAATTTAGGGGAAAGCTCGAGGTTTTAACAAATTTGTTAAGTGAGAAGGACATGTCGTTGTATCCCGGTTGCAATAAGAAGGATACGGCGATGTCATGTTTGATGGAGTTGTTTAATATGAAAGGTGTTGGAAAATGAAGCGACACTAGCATGAACAAATTTCTAAATTTCTTGAATGAGAAGCTTCCCTCCGGTAATGGGATATCGGACAACCTCTACGAAGCGAAGAGAATTATTTGTCTGGTGGAAATGAAGTATGAAAAAATACTTGCCTCTCTCAACGATTGTGTTTTGTACAGGGGTAACTGGAAGAAGGAGGTATTTTCCGTATACCATGTGTCACGATTCAATAAAAATGAGAAATACGATTGTCGATGGAGATGTTATTGTAAAGTTTAATGAAACGGGTTCCTGTGAAATGTATGTGGCATCTTCCAATTATTCCGAGTTATAAGAGGTTGTAAAAAAATCTCACTAATGCAAAGAACATGACGTGATACATGTGAAGGGGTTCTATTGAAGATAATGTGATTTTTCATCCAGCTTATGCCAATCAATGGAAGATAAGAGGTATTTGGAATTGGCAAGTGAGCCAAGGAACTTGAGGATGACTTTGTGTACTGATGGAATGAAATTGTTTGGCAATATGTCCTCAAGGCACAGTTCATGGCTGCTAATGCTGGACATATACAGCCTTCCACCGTACTTGTGTATGAAGAGGAAATATTTGTTGATGCCCTTGTTGAATTCTAGGCCAAAACAGCCCGGAAATAACATCGATGCGCATCTCGCACAATGATGTCGATGTGTTTGATGGTTTTAGGGGATCGAAGTTCAATTTGAAGATAATGATTTTTTATACCATAAATGATTTTCCATCATACGGAAACATTTTGGGTTATGTGGTGAGGGGGCATAAGAAGTGTCCCGTGTGCAAAGAGTCCACAGATTACCAACAGCTAAAGAATGGTTGCAATACAGTGTATTCAAGTTACCAAAAATTCCTCTCGATAAAGCACAAATTGCATAAGGAAACATTTTAGTTGGTTGGTAAGAAGGAGCTCTGTAAGGTGCCAAGACCATTGAAGGGGGTTGTCATCCATAGCAAGGTGAAGAAATTGAATGTTGTTCTTGGGAAGAAGATGAAGAAGGTGGGTGCAGCGCCTGATGAACCTTGGAAGAATATGTCATTTTCCTTCGATCTACCTTACTGGGAGCATTTCGAGGTCACCACTATTTGTATGTTATACACATAATGAAGAATGTGTGCAAGAGTTTGATTGGTACCTAACTCAGCATCAATGGGAAGACGAAAGATAGCTTAAATGCGCAGAAGGATTTGATGGAGCTCAGGATTCGATCTAGCCTGGAAGGTGAGAGGGAAGAAAATGTACCTCCATTCTGTCCCATACAGTCTGTTAGGGGATCATAGGAGATCGGTCTGCAGGAATCAAGGTGCCATCTAGTTACTCTTCTAATGTTAGTCATTTAATGAATGATGATTTGAGTATGAACGCCTTGAAATTGCATGATCATCACATTCTCATGCAATGATTTTTTCTCGTTGCCAACTGTGGTGGTATGGAGGAAGATGTGCGATTTAGCATTATGCGACTGTATTTCTTCGTCAACTCCATTTGTCGAAAGAATATAAGTAGACAAGCGTTTGATGTGTTGGAGCGGGAGGGGGCTTTAGTGTTATGTTAGTTAGAGAAATACTTTCCTCCACACTTCTTTGACATCATAGTTCATCTAGTCATTCATTTGGTTAGGAATTTTTGACTATGAGGTCATGTGGGAATGCATTGGATGCACCCTTTCGAGCGGCACATAGGTGTTTTCAAAGGTTATGTTCACAATCATAGAAAACCTTATGCAAGCATCATGCAAAGGTACTTGACCGAGGAGATCATTGAATGTTGTACTCCGAACTTCGTTGGTAAGAAATTGGTTGGATTACCAGAAGAAGCGCACTTTGGTAGGAATAATGGGGTTGCACATTCTAAAGGTACACTTCATATACCCTTCTATGCTGAGTTGATGACATTTCATCTTTATGTGTTACGGAATAATTGTGAGAATTCAATCTATGTTCAAGAGCACATGTCATATTTACAAGCACTATATCTTGACTGACCTACGAACAAAATACTGCTAGAGCATTCTTCCACATTTGTGTCTTGATTTTATAATCGCTGCAATGTGGATGACATGCCTAGTAAACTTCATGTCTTTGCAAGAAGGCCAAACTACACTGTCAGAAGATACCAAAGGTATGATATTAATGGTTTTACTTTTGCAATCGCTGAAAAGGAAAGAAAGAGCACGACGCAGAACAATGGAGTTTACATTGAATCGATGTGGCAGTCTAGCAACAAAGACAAACCCCTATTGTTGTGGTGATGTCAGTTTACTCGCAAGTGTTCTATCTATAAGGGCAAATTTATATTAATATATTAACTTTACTTAACTTTGTCGCAGTGTGCTGTCATGCATTTTTTCTCCTTTGTTGTACCTTTTTCTAGAAAAATTTAAAATGAGAACCAACACCAGTAGGATAAAAAAAACAAGTGTTGACAAACAGGGTATGTGATCTGTTTCATCAAATGCACCAATTATTTTATTTCCAGCACCGGTATTTGTACTGGTGTTGTAGACTATGGTTAGTTTATTGCATTCTTCTCTTTGTTGTAAAAAATATCAGAAAAATTATTTAAAGCAGCCTTAAGCAACTGCTTTATCATATATGGGTACTGGTTATTTCATTTTCAGCACTGATATTTGTACTGGTGCTGCGTACTTGGAATTTATTTTTACACCTTGCTCACTGTTTGTAAAAAAACTAGAAAATTTGATTTAAAGCGGCCTTACGCAACTGCTTTATCATATATAGGCTACGATTATTTCATTTTCAACATCGGTAATTGTACTGGTGCTGCGTAATTAGAATTTATTTTTGCACTTTGCTTTCTGTTTGTAAAAACCAGAAAATTTGATTTAAAGCAGCCTTACAGCTACTTTATCATATATGGGCACCAGTTATTTCAATTTCAGCACTGATATTTGTACCGATGCTGCGTACATAGAATTTATTTTTGTACTTTGCTCCCTGTTTGTAAAAAAATTGTAAAAAATGATTTAAAGTTGTCTTAAGTAGCTGCGTTATCCTATACTCCCTCTGTCTCACTTTAAATTGCTTAATTATTTTTTCACATTCTTCAATGAGCATGTTTGACCGTAAATATCTCTAATTACCTACAGTAATGTGGCACAAAAAATAATATTTAAAAATAGATGTTGAGATGAATCTAACAATATCTCACATGATATTTTTATTATATATAGATTAATTTATATTTACATTCAAAGTTTACAAACTTTGACTCCCAAAAATTAATTAAGCAATTTCGAGTGGGACGGAGGGAGTATAGGCACCGTTTTTTACGTCTCTACCGGTGCTAACTATTTTTATACATAAAGAAATTGACACATCCAAAAATCCTTCATTTTCCAATTAACAAATTCGGAGAGGTAATCTACCCTATAATCACCATCAGTTCATCAACCCAATGTTTGTAACGGAATAAGGTATGTTCTCTTACAAACATTATTCATCATTCTATAAGATTATTTATCATGAATCCTATTCTTTTGGTCAAATGTTGGTGAAAATTTTCATACAATAAGAACTTTGTTCGAAGTTGCAATTAGGTTAAAAGTGTTAATGTTCATTACTTACACATCTCTATACATAGGCTTTTACTGATTTTCCTTGGGCGTTTGTTGATTTTCATCAACACTAGTTTTGTTCAGGCTTTTATGATGCATGTAAATTTATTGTTAAAATGATTGAGTGGACTTTGTAGGATATGACACCTAAAACTTCACTCAAGAGGTCTCACAATTCATCTCCTTCCTCTATGCAGATGCAATCCAACATTAAACAACAAGAGCAGAGGTTCATGTCAGAGTAGGGAAGGCTAGTCGAATAAACTTACAGAACAAGGCTACATTTCTTGGAAGAACAGATTATGGAAAAAGGGAAAGGAGTTAATAGATCTTGAAAATGGAAAAGGAAAAATGGGGAAAATGGATCCCAATTCCTTAGCGGTAGCGGAGGCGACACAGTTGGGATGGCGCGGTGCTGGGGACAACGAGGCACTGTTGGAAAGACGTAGGAAGAAGAGAATGGAGTTGAGGGCCGCGAGCAAAGGAAGGATCTTAGCAGGCTTCACGGTGGTGCGTCGAAGTGCGGCAGAGGTGCTGGGAACCGAGGTGGCACGATGATGTTTTCCAACGGGCTTCACGATAGAACATCAAAAAGTGGAGGAATTGCGAGGAATTGAGGTGGCGCGATGCAAGTTTCAGGCGGCAGAGGCATTAGGGTTTCAGGTGGCTGTTGCATTAGGGTAACAGGCGGTGGAGTGTAAGGGTTTCAGGCGGCGGAGGGTGAGGGCTTCACTCGGGATAAAGGGGTGACAGTAGAGGAGTGGGGGTAGATACGTAAGAGTGGCGAGGATTATAGGTGGCTGGAGGGGGTGTGGTGGAGGATTGAGATGAACGTGGCAGTAGCTACAGTGTGGAGGCGGATGGAGTACTCTGCGAGGGGAGAGAGTGAGATGTCAATGAGAGGATGAAAATGAAAAGAGAAAACCCTAATGGGTTTAGATTCTAAAAAAATTAAGGGGGAAATGAGTTTGCATTTTCTTTATATATTGGGTTAAAAGGCGTAACAAAGACACCCAACTAAAGGCGGTTCTTGAAGAACCGCCTTTAATCAATTAAAAAGTGACATTGAACCTTTCGATATGACCTGGGAGGGAGTTTCGAACTCGGAACCTCCTCTCGGGTCCTCTAAGAATGCGGTTCTTCAGAAATCGAACGGAATTGCTTTCTAAGAGATGTCTTTAATGAGACATCCTCCACTAGTGCTAGAGTCGCGGCGTTGGAGGTAGGTGTAAAAGGTTTGATAAGGAAATCACATTATCAAAGATCCTGGTGCGATCACATTGGAAAGGTTTTTGGATATCAGTCCCCGGATGTGATGAAAGCAATTGGACCTTTCCCTTCATCCCAGACTCGGGCGTTGGGCAGAGCAAAGTGGGTACCACCTCAAAGGATTCACAGATGTTGGATGAAGAGCCGTTCGCTAGATATTATTCTTAATTTTCTTTTAAAATGTCATAAACTACGGTTTTTTCATTTTTTTAATTTTGTTTGGACGTTTAGAACAAATCTATGTTATTTGCAGACATAATATTAATATTATCACATGGATCTAGCCTTATCAATTTTTCATATTTAATTTATGGTGGTGAACAATTACGATTTGCCTTTATTAAATCCAAACTATTTTCCATAATTTAGTTTAGAACATTTATCGCCACTTTATAATTTATGTTAACGAAAATTCTATTATTTAAAATTTCTTTATTTAGGCCATAATAACAAAATTCAAGTATTTCAAAGCAATGGATAAGGTGTTCACCCATTTTTGGGCAACAATGCAATGTCACAAAATATGGTACAACTTTTCTATTTTCAGTTTCGAGGATGTTCCATTCACACAATCATGTCCAAATAGCATAGTTGTGATCATACATTACTAGGGATGACAATGAGTTGGGGTGGGTACGGATTATGGTACCTTCATACCCATACCCACCTAAAATTTTCATACCCATACCGGCACCATCACTCATGACGGGTACGCTATTAAAATCCACCCGCCCCATCGGGTATTATCTAAAATTCATCTCTGCCCCATCACCCACTTGGGTCGCCATACCCAATTCAAATCCATTTTACCCACCCCATTTATATGTCCCAAAAATGCCTAAATTTTACTATACAATTAATAATTTTAATATTAAAAGTTTGATAATATTATAAGTAAAATATGTGCACTATGGATAAGTAATAGCATATTACATGATAAATTAGTGTGTACATAGCGGGTATAGTGGGCGGAGTGGAGCAAGGTGGGGTGGGTATAAACTAATATCCATTCCCGACCCACTACCCATGGAGGGTATGAATTTCCATACCCATACCCGACCCACCCCCACGAAAACTACATCCACATGGGCGGATGTGGGGCAGACCTCCACCAAAACTCGTCTATATGTCATCCCTATACATTATTGAATTTCATTACAGAATCGCCAATTTTGCGTTATGGCAATTCCAAGATTCTTGGAGGGAGCTAAGTGCAAAAGCAAAAACTTCACTCGGAGGTCCAAATTCAAATCTGATAGGATGAAATGCTACATTATTAAACCATGATATATATTCCAAGAACCATTCAAAAAATATATTAATATTTTGTGGGGAAAACTTACCGATAATCCTTCCTGTTTGGATTTCCTAACTTCTAATTAATGTAGAAAATGATACTCTAACACATGTACTAGCACTTTATTAAATTTCATGAAAACATCATTTCTATTAAAAACATTATATTAACCCAAGAATACCCAATATCAAGTTAATTTGATACAAAAAGGATTCTGTAACTTACTTTTGGGCAACAATGTAAATTTAGCAAAGTAAAGTACGGACTCTTTTCGGGTATCAATCTGACCAAATTTGGAATACGGGACCTATAGAATCGTTAATTGAGTAATTTTTAGTTCAATTGTAAGTCCACAAAAATGGAAAAAATGTGCCCCCTATGTGGGCAATGAATCAAATATTGCTAAATAGAGGAAATTCAAAACAGGAACCGGTAGGTGATTGAAAATAATAGATGCTGACTTGTTCAGGGGAAAAATCACCATTTTGCTCAAAATTTTGGTGGAAAATTCAAATTTTTGTGATTTTGGAATGAGCACCGGTTTTCTTACCATTGCTGCATTGAAAATGTCATCTCCCGCAAACAATTGATTGGGGTGAAAAATTATTCAGCCCAAATCTGAAAAACTAGCACTGGTATTATACTAAAAGGCATTAGTATTACATACCAGTTCTAAGTTCATAGACAGTCAAACTCTTTGTCTCGAATAAGCAGCCTTGAGCAGTTGCGTTAAAAAATTTTGTCACTGGTTTTTTTCTTCACAACACCGAATTTTTTACGAGTGCTGTGTACTTAGAAAATGATTTCACCCATTGCTCCGTGGTTGCAGCAAACAAATAAATTAAAGCAGCTTCTCAAAACTGCCTAAACTTATATATACACCGGTTTTTCACTTACAGCTCCGGTATCGTTACCGGTGTTGTGCACATAGAATGTTTATGAGAATGCTACAATGTAGTAGAATTACTTTCAGCACGGGTATGTTGGATTAAGTATAGTTGCTGACCCCGCTTCTATAAAACGCGACTGATCATCTTCCTCACATAACGGTCACGTTTTTCTCTTCAAACCCCTTACACAAACGGTTTTTCCTCCATCAATCTCCACGTCCTCTACCATTTAATCCTCATTTAACCTCCATTACCCAAACCTCCTCAATCCCACCTTATATAATAACCCCAAAAAAACCCATTTTTTATATCTAAACCCCATTTCTCCACTCGACTCTGGGAAAGTCACCTTCAATCGGTTTTCGACCAAATTCTTGAAAGGTACTTCATGATTCTTTCATTTTTGTTGTGTTGAAACCCTAACTTTTTATACATTGAATGAAATTTATGGGAAATAATAAATGTTTGATGAAATGTTCGAATAAAACTTTTTTAATTTTTAGTTGTTTAGGGTTGTTCATGGTGTGATATTGAAGTGTGATATAGTTGATCGTGTGATGTTGAATGGTTTGTCCTGAAATTTGTGAGATATTGGGAGGCCATTGTCATTCCTCTCAAAGATAGTAATTATAATCCCTAATTGCGGCTAGTACTAGAAAGTAGATAGTGGCAAGCCAGGATCGTCCATGAGGAAAATGGAATTTTATAGAGTGTTAAATGTAGTAAAAAGCACATGAAGAATGTCACTCTACGTGTCCAGTAACAAAGTTGGGGGTTTTGGTTTTGTAAAACACTACGACTACTTTACACTACTAAATTTGAAAATGATTCGAAAGAACGATGTAGATACGATAACACTAGCACAAAAGATGGAATAAAGATTATAACGAGTTTTGGGCGCAATTGGTTTACATTTCTAGTCATCCTTTGATACCCGATTAATTAACCTATTTTAATGAATTAATCACATATTGTGGAGAACTTATCAACACCTTTCGAGTGAAGATATTTCTCGCCTCTCCTCGGTTATAGTTAGAGTAGGCGATCGGCGCAACACAATAACCCTTACCCTCAGGTCATCCTAGACGATCGGCGCCATGTACTTCCTCGAGAATAGAAATGCAAATGGGGAACCAATATAACTCACACAATATCCTACAAGTGAGAAATATTGGGATAGCACAAATATATCTACTAACAACGACTACGAGAATCGGCCTTCATGCTAATCGTTATTAGTGAGCCACATTTATAATTAATCAAACCCATTCAAATTCATCCTAAATCTAAGCAATTTCATCAATGAATAATCATAATTAGTTGTCACATCCAATTATAACCCAACATCAACTAACGATAATCACATGGACAAAACGATAAATTCTTTCAGGTTTGACCAAAAACCTAGCAAACAATCAATTCACAATCTTCAAGTAGTTGATCATCCTAGTCTAAATCATGCATTAATCTCACAAGAAAGCACAAAATATACTTGATAATCAAAGCACAAAATAGGATAAACCAAATCTCACAAATTCATACAAGAAATGCTTACCAATTGCTCCCAAGAGTATATTTAGCCAAGATTATGAAAACCCATGACATAATAGCAAGAATCCATAGTAAACCTAGAGTAAAAGATGAAGAATAAAAGCTCCCTAGGGTTTTGGAGAGAGTTTTTCGAGTGTATGAATGAAGAGGAAGAGTTTTTCGAGGATGAAAAAGGCTGCCCAAATCCATCCGTTGCGGGCCGCAAGACAACTCTGCGCCCCACGAAGTAGAATATGCCCTTCTTCTTCTTCTTTCTGTCACTGTGAGTGAACCGTTCATCCATTTTGAGAGTTCTTGTAGTCGTTTTTATAGTACTCGCGAAGAAGAATCCAATGGTACCACTATCAGAGGCCTGTTATTCTCGAATCATTCCTAGAACTCGATTCAAACTTTCGGATCACAATTCATCGGCTTCTTTGTCTTCCTTCTTCGATCATTTTATCTTCTACCACGTTTTGACTCGGGGCATTCAATCTTATACCATCCTTGTGAATGGATTTCATTAAAATACTCTGAAGTGCTTGCGAGAAATCTACAAATGAAGCTCACAAAAAGGAATCTAGATGATCGTAAGAACGAAAAATCTATTACACTCAGAAGAGGTTACAAAATGATGGACTTAGATACGAAAATCGAAAACAGTTATTTAAACCTCTTATGATGTAAACCTATCAAAATCTAGCAATCCTCCAACAAAAATATAACAAAAGAGATATTAAATGATTAGGATAATACATGCATTTGACTTCTTATCAAATCCCCCACACTTAAACCTTTACTCGTCCTCGAATAAACAAGAACAAGAAAAGACCTAAGCGTAAATTAGCATGCAAAGGCTTTTCCAAAACATCCAACATTTTATTCCAAGACTACCCTAGCCCCCAATACATAAGAATCTCTCACACTCTCACATCCCAAAGCCTAAGATAATCTAAACAACCATTATACCAATGAAATGTGAGGTACAAAATACAAGTATAAAACTAGCTTACTCTACCAAAGAAGCTACCAAATAGACAGACTAAAAGAAGCATAGATTGTTTCATTTTCTCTCATTTTCTCTTGTTTTGCCTAGGAGCCCTCTCGGAGTTTTCATCCTAGCTTCACACTATTTTTTCTTTTTCAATGCTCACCCTCACCTTTTTCCACACCATTTGGTCTCTTATTTTTTCATAGGTCTCCCTCTCAGATTTTTTACTTAGTAGGAATATATTTTTTTTAAACAAAACAAATCAAAGTATAGCATATGCACAATAAAATACAATACAATGAGACATGTTTCTCTCCCCCCACACTTGAAACACACATTGTCATCAATGTGACAAAAAGGACAAGATAAAGAAATAAGGGAGAAGGGAAAAAAACTCACAACTAGAACCTTAAAGGTCCTTCCGGGTGGTAGAAGTTCCCACTCATCAATGAATGTTATCTCATCCATGTTCTCGAACTCCATTCGATATGTAACCTCGACCCATTTACTACAAATCCACAACTATGCAAGTCTCAATCAACACCCACAAAAAGCAACAACTAGTAGTACTCCTAGATGGTGGTTTTGGTGGTAGATTGTGGTGGTATTTTGTGGTTTTGGGTAAGAGTTTTAGGACAAGGGTGAGGGAATTTTTTCAATTTTTTTTCAAAATAAAAAATCTACTAAAACAATTTAAAACTCGGGTTGCCTCCCGAGAAGCTCCGTATATTTAAGGTCGACGGTACGACCCTAATGTTATCTATATGGTGAAGGTTTGAACCCCTTCACGATGAGTATCCAAGAGTACAGAGGTGGGGGAAAACTTCCAAGAGATTTTGTGGAGGTGGAGTTGGTTTTAAAGGAGATGGGTAGTTTGGAAAATTGGCATAATCATTTAGCTCCCCTATTGTCTCCCCAAAAAATGGTGGAGTTGGTTTAATTGGTGGAGTTGGGGGTATTATGATGCAAGAATAATGAATATAGGACAATCACCCCTTGCTCAAATTCTTTGTCATCAACAACTAATTCTTCATCCCCTTGGACCTCATCTTCAACTTCCTTCACCACCTCGCCCATTAAGGTAGAAGGATTTTCCCTTGGCTACGGGCACAACTACGATTGTGATGGAAGCTTTCCTGAATCTCTAGCCTCTAATCGGGCCACAGAAGATGCTATTTGACTACCTTGGATTTCCAAAATTTTGAATCTCGCAGAAGAGCGGTCCTCCATGTTTGTGATTCTATATGTGGTTCGGTCTTCCAAGATAGTGACAATATTTTTGATATTATGCAAGAGCTCCTCATACTCCGACCATGGTTTTTCCTTCTGAAGGGTTAGATGACCCTTCATTCCTTGGGTAGGGTTGTTGTAGTATAACATAAGGTGATGAACGCCAATCATATTGCTCATAATGTTGGTTTTCCGGTGCATTCTCATACCATGAATCCAGATTGCCATTCCACTCCAGATTGTAGGAATCATAGTATGGATACCATTCTTGAGATCCTTGACCTTGGAAACCAACAACTCCAACCTCTTTATAGCACTCCTCATGATACCCTTGGTTTCGAAAACAAAGGGTTATATTCTCCTCATAGTGCTCCTCTCTCAACCAATAGAAAGAGTCGGTAGGATGGTCTGAGTGAAAAATCCAACAAAAACTTCTCCATTGAGCCTCTCTTCTCATCATGAGTTCCCTCAAGGTGAGCTATTATTTTTTTTTAAAAAACTCAAAATTTCAGAATAGTAGTGCAACAATTCTCGTTAGAAGTACACCAAGAACTCAAGCAATACATACTTCAAACAAAATAAAATAAAAACAAAGAAGCACAAAGAATTTGGGGTCATAGTGCAAAGGTTCTCGGTTCTTAGAATAAACACGTACCATAAACCAAGAACAAAGGCAATGTGTTCTTCCAAAAAACAGGAAACACAAAACAAGCACAAGCTATGAACAAATCAGAACACACAAAGATGAACAAAAAAACACAAAGAACTACACAAACACTCAACAAAATACGTCTTTTCCCCAGCAGCGGACGTCAAAATTTGGGAGGCCGTCGTCATACCCCTCAAAGATAATATTTATAAGCCCTAATTTTGGCTAACTACTAGAAAATAGATAGTGGCATGTTGGGGTCGTCCACTTGAGTGTTAAACGTAGTTAAAAAGCACACGAAGACTATCACTCTATATGTGAGGTAACAAATTTGGGGGTTTTGGTTTTGGAAAACACTACGACTTATTTAAACTACTAAATTTGCAAAAGATTCGAAAGAACGATGTAAATACGATAACACTAGCACAAAACACGGAATAAAGATTATAACGAGTTTTGGGCGCAATTGGTTTACATTTCTAGTCATCCTTTGAACACCGATTAATTAACCTATTTTTATGC
This sequence comes from Rubia tinctorum, assembly GCA_032355605.1. Lineage (NCBI taxonomy): Eukaryota > Viridiplantae > Streptophyta > Magnoliopsida > Gentianales > Rubiaceae > Rubia > Rubia tinctorum. The sequence goes on from JAULKM010024130.1 coordinate 13,969, forward strand.
ATTAATCACATATTGTGGAGAACTTATCAACACCTTTCGAGTGAAGATATTTCTCG